>VZTD01002083.1:1875823-1892743 GCA_013397725.1 Rhagologus leucostigma | reverse complement strand
TTTCTATCTCTCTACCTCACATTAACAGTTAAATAAAATCTGTATCATTGATTTTAGGATATAGGCTCATTTGCACCTTAATTTGGGGAGAGGAATCTCTCACTAATCAAGTCTAATCTACCTGCTGGGAAGAAGAGATGGCAGGGTCAAAGTGAAACTAGTACCAGCTCCAGCGCATAGCCTGGGACAAAGCAGGTGCAGCAACTGCCATGGGCAACTACTCTGACTCCATCATGGTTGCAATGCCATACACCTGTACTACATCTTTACCAGCAGTGACCTTCACACCAGCCATTGGCTTGGCTTAGGAGGGTCTTAATGGCCAGGGAACCTTGTGCCCATGTTGCCTGTGGGTGCCCCAGGAAGTTCCCCAGTCTTCACCCTCAGCCAGCACTCCACTGGGAAGGACACCTTTCCAAATGCACCAGCAGCATGCCCGAGCACATAGCTCTAGGCTGTAAACACAAGTGCAAGGTAAAATCATGGCATACAAATATACCTTAAGTGCAATCACCCCCTCTGAGGCTTGGTGAGCTTGTATCAGACAGAGTCAAGCAGCCTGTGGTATTGCTCGTGGTTCTGCTGCCACTCGCATCATGTGCCAGTTTTATCTTTTCCTTGTATGGAAGGAAATTTTTTTCCCTGCAAGTTTTCTAGTGATTATCTTTCTGAGCCTCTCATCGCCTCTTCTAACACACAACATTTTCTAGCTATTTATGGGTTTGCACCATGTAGTTTACAATCAAACTAATTTTGTTTGTATCACTTAGTAGAAGTTCTGTCTCCTTACACATACTCTAGTATTCAAAGGATGATACTTCTGCGGTATCTAGCTAATACATAAATGTCCTGATGATAATCAGAAGTGGAAAAATGGGCAGTCACATCCCAAATGGATCTTAGCATGCAAGCCTTGATTATATAGAGCTTGGTATATAGAGGTACATGGGAAATCAGGCTGTTTCTTCTTGAAAGTCTACAAGGTAATGCTGAATTCCAGCCACTACACAAGAATATGTGCAGACAGGAGACACAAGCTTTGTTGTTCTCTTTGTTCAAACTTTGGTACAAGCTACTGAAAAACCAAACAAAATACTATGCTTTGAGCACTTCCCATTAATGGCTTGTTTCACTTTTCTACCTGTTTTCTCATTTCAACAAGTCATTCTAATATGTGATCAGAAAAAGAAAAGAGAGGCATTATGATACCAAAAACCTGCTCATCTGAGTTTAATAGCTCTATTTTTATAATTATTGATTGAAAATTACTCTCTCTGCAAGCTGTTGAAATATGTTTTCATGATACATTTTGCATCAAAACCTCCAATCTTCATGCTCTATAGTCCTGCCTTTAGTTTGCTTAGTCCTTCATCTGCTAAAAGGAGGCTCCTTTGTGCGATGCTCCTTTGTGCAGCACACAAACACACCTCATTGCAGCCATTATTTGTAGTGAGGCTGTCTCAGAGGGTCACTGAGACGAGGCAGATTAGAAGAAACAGTAACTTAAAGTGAACGACAAATGATCCAAGGGGACCATGAGTACCAGCCACTTGATAATCGCTGCATGATAAGATTGTTGGGATTGAGTGCATGTCAGGGCTGCATGATGCTGCCTGTGCTTGGTGCATCCTGAAAGGCACCAAGAATGACCTGATACGGAGATCTGCGGGTTGAGTCAATGGATAGTTTGTCTTTTGTATTATCCAAGCTGTAGTGTATTGCACCAAATGCAACAGTAATCCTTTGCCTGAGCCTGACAAGCTGGGAATTGACAGGTACTCATCATATTACATGTCTTGGAAGCCAAGGTTCTGCCTCGCTTTAGTGCAAGAAGTGGGGGGCTAAGGCATCCTTTGCTATCCAGGGCCTTGAACCCCTCACCACTGCCTTCCTCAGTATCAGCGGCCTCCAGCCTGGGGAATGGAACTATAAACATTCCAGGTGAAATATTAAGTGTGAGTGCAGATCTGACAGAGACAGGGACTGTCATCACTGAGGCAGGTGCTGGTGTGACAGCAAGAGAGCAAACAGTAGGGAATTACAAGGAACCATCATTCCCAGGGTCACACTGCAGTCTGGTTGACAAAGAAGTATCAGCTTCTGGCAGAGATGGGGCTTTGTGCTGCCTCCCAAGTAGGGAGCAGAGAGAGCACCACCCTCCAGCTGCTAGTGCACTAAAATTTTTCCACTGAGATGTTACTTCCTGGGATTGCTGTTTCTTCTTTTGTATTTGTAGGTATCTTTCTCATTACTATTATGTGCACCAGGTTGTCCTGAAGGCTGTCAGGGTTTCAGAGCTAAATCCATGTAGCCAAAAGCCCGGTGAATCTCAAAAGGCATCTTGCAGTTTAAGGTTGTCAGGCATTTCTAAATTGTGTGGTCACCAGGAGTTTCAGCACTTTTTTTGTATGTGCCCTGAAAAGTTTTGCTCCCAAAGGACGTTGATTAAAAATTTTAATAGGGTTTTTAACAGTCGAGCTACATGAAAATGCTTAGCCTTTAAGTACTGTCCCTGGCATTAATAAAATTATGGAGAATACACTCTGCATTTTTGTAACAGTTATCCCCCAGTTTCTATTTTGTTCCTCTAGATCATCTTGCTTCCTTCAAGTATCCTGTCTCCATGATTTATTGCTAGATCTGCTTTGTCACCATCTGCTCTGCTATTGCTCAAGAAAGAACAAATCCCCAGAAAATATTACTGTCCAGACTAAGCACCATATAAGCATCCTTGGCACATTCAGCCAAACATTGACTAATGGCGAGCTAAGCTATAATCACAAATTCCCTCCTTTCCTGTTCACTACAGTTCAAATTCATATAAAAAACTTCGTGGAATTCAGCTATCCTCCTTGGGGATATAGGTTACCATCTGTCTGGTTTCCAGTGGTACATTTAAAAAACATTTGTCCCATTTTCATAAAACATCCTGCTGTACAGAAACCATTTTAATATCTAATTACGCATCATTATGTATCACATATGTCACAACCAGAATAATTTGACCTAAGTTTCTCTTATCTAGTCTAGTCTGTTTTGCTCTTTTAAATTAAGTTATCCAAACACCTACAAATCCAACAGCATGCCTCTATCCAGAGTAATTAAAAAAATAAAATAAGTAAATACTGAACAGCCTGAAGAATATTTTGGATTTAATTTGATAATTTATATAAGATTTTCACTTCAAAAGGAAGCAACGTTTTAAACTAAAGGTTAATGTACTCACCACTGCATTAAAAAAAATCCAAATTAGTAAAGGCAGGCAAGAGAATAGCAAAAGATATCAGTTGCTACGGTGCCCCCATGAACACAAACATATGCCAAAAATATAGGAAATAAATTACTCTTTCCTACTCCTCAAAGCTTTCTAGTTGTCCCCAGAGGACAGTCACTCTGTAGTCAGTCAAGGGACAGCATCTTCCCAAGCCACATCTACTCAGGATGCTTGATGTGAAGCCTACTGAAGCCTGTGGGAAGCCTCCCACTGACTTCACCAAGGCATGGCGCTTTCAGGGACCTTTGGAGAGGGTCTGGGACAGGCAGCCAGGCCGCATCACAGCTGTGCTGTGGTCACACCCCTGGCCAACCCACGTGCCATCAGTAACCGCCCCTCTGAGCATCTTCACAATGCAGTTAAAATTCTCTGGGTGCACAGATGCTCTGGGAGTGTTGTGATTTCAAGTGAACATGAAACTTCTTGATCCAATCCCAATCTTGACCAAAATCCCATGAAGTGGTGGCATTCCTTGTCCTAGGCCTTGCACCACTTTGCCTGGCTGTGCTGTATTTCTGCCCCGCTCACGCAGGGATGATGCTCCAGCAGTGATGGAGCACTCTGCTTCCCCATGCCCTGGACAGGATCTTTCTTCTTCTGTCCCAGAAACAAGGGCGTTCCTCTTGGAGAGCTCCAGTCTGAGTGGGACAAGACTGTCTCAGGAGCTGGAGCTGAATGAGAAGAGAGACAAATGTAAATAAGAAAAAAAATCCTTCCTTCTTCTGTCCAGAAATTCAAGTAGACCCCTTGGCCAAAAATGTTGGTATCCAGCACCAAGTTGTGTCATGATCCTTTTTTGTGTTATCAGGTTCTGGAAGATTCAAATAGTCTTTCCCACAGCTACCCCAAGGAGAACACTTGCAGCAGACCACTCTTGAAATGAGATACAGATGATGGATAGAAGCAATTATTTTTTTGAGCACAAATTTTTTTCTGTCTGTATCTAGTCAGAAAGCAGCTATCTTGTTCACAGCTATTTGTCTAAGAGAAGCTATAAATTTAACTAAAGTTCACAGGGAACATACACTCTTGAGGGTGGCGGAATACTTCCCTCTAATCACATTGGTTCTGTCACAGTGAAACTGAGGCAAATTACTCAGAAGTCTCCCTCAATTTCTCTGAGTGTTCCAGATAGATATGACAGAGTTGGTCCAAAGAACATTGTTAATGATGGAGTGTGTAGCACACTATTTCCCCCCAGAACTCAGAATCACCTCAGAAGAACACGCAGCACCGAGAAGCTCACCCTGAAAGCAGCCAATCTTGATTAACCAGCCTGTCTCCACTGAGATGCCTCTGTGGTCTTCCATGTGAGAAAGACTCTGGCTGCTTTGCAAAGAAAAGGTCTGTTCTAAGGAAGTGTCTTTTTGGAGAGAGGGAGAGAGGGGGTGGTTGAATATACAGCGATATCTTGAGAGACTTAACTCTGTCATTCCTAGAGCATGAATGAACTTTACCTAAGGTGTATGACTGGGGAAAGGAGACCCACATCCCCCAGGACTGGTCATTGTTTGGTTGCAAACCAAACATTAGCAAACATCAGCTGTCTGATGTCCTGAGCACACTGTGGGCACTTGACCAGGCTCCCCATGACACGCAGGGAGAGGCAGAACTGTCAGCAGTGCGGGGCTGGAGGTGCACGTGTAGTCAGAGCTACCCATCTCTTGCAAACGATGATTATTTTCTTGATGTTATTGGTGTTAAGCTGAATTCGCAGCAGTAAATGTCAGACAGAGAACGATGTAATTTAAAAAATGGACATTGGATCCTCAGGAAGAATTGCAAAAAAGAAGGGAAAGTTTGTAAATCGCTTAGATTTTAGAGAACTTGTTCTATTCTAAAGACATTCCAGTAGGACAGAAAAAGCTCTTTGTAGGAAAAACTTCACAGGCATCAGATATTTCATTATACTGCTGAGCTAGTCAATGAGATTTAGAAAGTATTCAGATATCAATACCAAAGCCTATTTGCTAACTATCCCCAGAGGTATTACTATAGTATCAGGTGCAGCTAGCCAGGAGAAAAATAATCCGATACCCATGAAAATTTATCAGCTATTTCAGGACAGATTATCTGACCAAGAACAATGTGACTCTGAAGTTATCTCAGAGGAGACTCCTGAGCTCTATAATATTCAAACTGACATATGAATGAGTAAAAGAGAATGCAGGTAAGTATCATAACTTATATTTCATTTTAAGTCTACTATCTGTGGCTCTTACCTCTTCAACTATACAATAAAAAAACACATAAATACAGAAGGAAAATGTTCTCTAAATTTACCTTGGTGTAACTTTGCACTTTTTGCTGAGTGACAAAATTTTTAACTTCTTGCCCAGAGCTTCATTTACACATCTGCTTTTGAGCACATTCACTCATACAAAAACTGTGATTGCCAGAGCAATCATGCTTACAGCCAGGGTACAAAATAATCCTCCATTTATTACTTGCCTATGCACAGAGGTCTAAGCACTCCAATAAAAGTAGGATTTAACAGTCATCCCACTTCTTATCATGGAATTAATCAGAACAACTGATGGTAAGGCAGGCATTTAATAAGCAGATAATAGTCATGATTTTTGTACACATAAAGAGATAGTATCTGATGTTCCTGACCTGTACAGCGGGACAGAAGTCAAAGGTTTGTATAAACTTATTAGAGATGAGAATGCAACAAAACAAATAATTTATCAGTATGATTAAGTTGCCTTGTGAGTGAGAGTGGTCACAAGAGGCCACTGCTTTAAAGAAGTCTTGGCTCTATCACAATCAGGAAGCTGCTACTCCGGGCACCTACATGTTTTCCATAGAGATTCTTGTGTCACCGGATCCCTGCTGCTCATGTGCCATTAATTCACCAGGTGGATGCACAGATTTGATCACATGGATGCTTCTATTTTATTTAACTGAATTAGGGTTCAAATAAGTCTCAGCATATTTACAAACTCTTTTTTGTGCTGAGTGTCCACATGGCTGTGCAAGGAACTAAGCAGACATATTCTCCTCATGCTTTCAACAATATATCTAACCTTTCATTCCAAAGTGATGGGAATACTCTGCAGCATTCTTTGCATAAACCTGAAGTATGCACTAAGACAAGACATTAATTCCATTTGATGACTGCTGGCAAATGCAAGATAGGAATACACATATATTCCTACCAGAACATACATTAATAAACTTAACGAGCATTTTAAGAATCTCAAATGACCCAAACCAGAATATATGAAGTGCTTTTTTATGATTTTCAAGAGTGATAATTGTTTTAGTGTCTCCATCTCAGTTCAACTTCTCTAACTAAATACAAAGCTCTAGCTGGTATAATAAACTTCAGAATATGAAAAGTGTATTCAATTTCAAACATATCTCCTGTTTACTAGAAGTTAACTAAATTATCTTTTGTGAAAAAATTGTTAAAATCTGCTTGGTTAGTTAATAAGAGGGTACTAAAATAAGTCTACAAAATATGGATGCATCTTTGATTACAAACCAATATGAAAAAATGAGCCGTATTATTAGTAACAGTGAGACTGAACATTTTTGTTCTTACTGTGCTAAAGACTGTGATTTCCTGTAGTGTGTTTTTAATTCCTAAGGGATATTTGATGGAGGGTGTGGGAAGCCGTTATGAAATCTGTGACCGGTCTAGCATCCTCAGCTGAGAATGCCTGAGGACTGGGTACTGATGGCAGAACTACCAGTGTTTCATGTGAAGACATGACTTTTTATCCTGTCTTAACTATTGGTGGTAAAGATCTGCAATTTGCTAGCAGAGACTCTTGAAGAATAATTTTCTGATACTTAAGTTCAACTCTGTAGTACTTGTGTAATAGAGTGATGTTTAGCCATACAGCACGTTAGCTGCAGAACAAAAGTTTAGGTTAAGGAAACGACAAATAGGTGACTGCAGAGAAGTGCAATTATTCATAATTTGAAAATTGTACTAGAGAGTGCATTAGTTTCTGAACAATTAAAAAAAACTTCTCACAGAAGTGTAAGATTAGGTCTTAACTAGGTTAATCTACATGGTGTCTGCTTGTTTCACTCCTTGGTACTCTAAAGTATAGGATTTGTAACACGTCTATTAATCAAAGTGATGGAAGAATAAAATATTCCCTCTCAGCCAGGAAGGCATCAAGTCAGTATCAAAATCATAACATTTTAATTTAAATGCGCCTATCTGGACTTTGGAAATGTTTAGACTATGCAACCAAAAGTTAGAAACCAAACATTTGAACTAAGCTGATAAAAAGTGATCATTAATTGAGGCTGAAGTCAACAATCTGGCACTGAAGAAATTTCTAGTGGCCCCTGAGCCAAAAGTCTGCATTAAGATGTCCAAAGCAAGTTCGCAATAATTAATCATCAACTCAGGACAAAATAAGCTCCTTGAAGGAAGCCAAACATGGGTAATACACGGGACTACAGGCAGTCTGTACTATAAATACTAACTTCTCCTCTGAGAGAGAGGCTAATTCACGATTCAGCTAATTTAGGACTGGTTTTCATAATTGGATTAACAATAATTTAGGGCTGAGTTTACTGACTATTATTGCTGTTGTCAAAGATTTACATAGAGATGCCAACTATCAAACCCAGCTGCTGGACCCGTTGTGCTAAGCAATGTACTTACACATATTAGTGCCAGCACTTGCTCTACTGACCTCAGCCTAAACCCCAGTTTATCACTACAGGAGATGTATGAACAACCTCAGTAATAAAGTGATAAACACAAGTGGGATGCTCTAGTTCATAGCCACCCAGCAGCAAAGAGCTCAAAACCAGGTTATGAGCAGAGCATGCTCTGTTGAGCACTGGGGATTTTCAAGGGACAACCTGTGGGCTGCTGGAGGTCTGCAAGGCCCACGGAAGTGGGTGGTGAAAGCAGAAGCCGCATGTATTCCTGGTTCTTCCTCTATGTCTACTTTTGCCTTACACAATGATTCCCGGTTTCTTTTAGCTACCTAGTGTCCTTTAAAAGCTTCTTGAAAAGGACAGTTGTGCATAGGATAGAAGATAGAGGAGGAGAGATGAAGGAGGACTCTTTAGTGATGTATTTTCCCTTGATTTTTTTCACTTGCGAAAAGTAGCCCATGACACAGAGTAAAATGTTGCTGGTACGTTACTAATATAAACTATGTGCATGGTACACTGGACACCCTCCTGCTTCTCTCCTCCAGGACTGTGTGACACATCCCTATGAAGGTGCTGGCTGTGCCTGAGCAGGTGCTTGCAGCCTTGTTGGGTGGGTGAATTGAACTGGCGGCTTCAAGACTGTCCTGCAGTCACTGCCGATCCTTCCAGCTCTTGGGAAATCAAAGCACTGGGCAGTAGCAGCACCGGCAGGCAGGTGAGGTGAGAGGCAACTGGAGAGAGACAGATACAGGTCAGGAGTGTGGAGGGAGAGACTGCTGGTGGATGAAATACCCACTACCACCAGAGCTGGGATCTGACATGGTGCTCTTGCAACACACGGCACAAATTGGGCTGCAGTGATGTCTGCAACCTGGCATCCCCACGGGAGCTCTCCCACCGGGAATGGGACATGCACTCCTGCCCTCTTGCATGGTTTCACCTGGCTGTTCCGAACGCAGCCTTGATATTATAAACATCATCATTCAGAGAAATAATTATTCTCCACACTCTGTGTCATTTCTCATTCCTCACACAACAGTCACGCACAGTCTGTATCTCAATCCCTCTTTTGCAACACATGCTTTGCACTAACAGAAAATGCTGCCAGAAGAGGAAAAGCCATGACATTTTTTGGTTATGAATACCCCCTCTCATATCTCCTGGCGATAAACCGCTCCTGCCATATCCCAGGCCTGCCCCGTAGATGGCAGTGTGCAGTTACTTTCTGTGGTATATTTACCTATTAGCTGCTTTCTTGACATTTGCTGGAAAACTACTTCACTCAGTAAACACCAAAAATGATAACATCGAAGACTATATTTAAACACTATAAATTTCATATCTGAAATAGGAGTATTTGTTAAGTGTTTGCTGTAAACTTTGGAGTATCATAAATCCAGTTGTTTTTATAGGTCAGATACCAGAAGAAATCTAAGCAAAGAGACTGAAATGTAGATAAGCAAAAGAAAATTTCCTCAGGCTGTTGTATATAAGAAAAATAAGTAATACTTAGAAATAAAGTTATTAATTCCCCAAACACATGACTACTACATTCAGTCCACATGAATACTTTCAGTCAAATTCAAAAGCTAAATATTTTAAGTCAACATTACTGCTCTCCAAAATAACTAATACGTTCACCAAAACACTTTATGAATCTCCTCATAGTTCTTTAAAGTTTTAGTCTTTTTTAGTTTCCTACATGGCAGAGTATAGCCTGTACTGGTTCTGCATGCGATGTTTTCCTACACAATTTTTCCTTGAGTAACAATCAGGCTTCACAATTGCATTGATTCCTACATGGTGGTAATGCTCTAAACTGCAGAGGGTGAAATGGGCTTGTGCAGACCCTCCTGTTTGTGTCAGAGAATCACAGAGTCATAAAATGGCTTGGGTTGGAAAGGACTTTAAAGATCATCTCATTCCAAACGCCCTGCCATGGGCAGGGACATGTTTCATTAGACCAGGTCGCTTAAAGCCCTGTCCAACCTGGTCCTTGAACACTTGAACCCTTGAATGAGGCATCCACAACTTCTCTGGGCAACCTGTTCCAGTGTCTCACCACCCTCACAGTAAAGAGTTTCTTCTGAATAGCTAATCTAAACCTTTCCTTGTTTATTTTGAAAAGAGTATTAGTGTGGCTGCTCTAGGCTTTGAGTTAAAGCTAGTCCCCAGTTATTACTGATCTGAAGTTTAAAATTACTATATATCAGTCTCACTAGATAAGACCTCTTTCCGGCACATAAATCTTGTTTGGGTAAATTTTAGGACACTGCACTTCAGAACAGGATCCCCAAATATTTCCTCTGTGCAAGTCCTGCTCAGCCAGACAGCCTCTGCCTAACAGCCTGCTCACTGCATGGGGAGGTGGCACTGCTGCAGGGCTTCTTATCTACCCTGAAGCAGTTCTGGATGGGCACAGAGATGAGACTGGATTAGGTGAGTGGCAGGAGACCCATCTTGCTCGGGATCTGGAAATGCAGCGTATCAGGAACAACAAGCACTTGAGCACAGCAACTCTGCAGCTACTCAAAACGGTGCCAAGGCGACCCAGTCCCTGACTTCCCTGGTGGGAGTTGAGGTAGAGCTCTTCCTTAAATGAAGAAAGAACAAAGAATATGGGTCTCACTCTTTAATCTCACCTAATCTTTCATTCACTGATTAGATTATCATAAATATAAAACTAATTTATGTCATCAAATAGTAATTTCTTCAGACCTGAAATGTCTTCTTTGGGAAATCTGCTGTTTGTAGGAAGTGTTAAGAGGCCATTCCAAAGACAGGATAAATTCAATGAATGGAAAATCCCACAACTATCTGTTATAAACATGCAGTGATATCAATGCAAACCTGGATGGGTGGCCCTCAGCTGGGTGAAATGTAGCCTGAGGAAGACGGTGTTGAGGACCTGAGCCGGAGGAACTGAGGGATATGCTCCCATGTTCAAAGATGCAGAATTTGGCTCTGTTTTTAGTATTGGAGAGCTGCTATTTAATGCCCACAATAAATCTGTAGCAGCAGTAATAGAAGCACTTTTAAAAATTCCTGTTTGCACTATTAAAATATTAAATAAAATTATCTGGTTGCTGATTCAAGTGTAAGGGACCAGTTTAGTTTACCAGGTTTAGTGCTACGAAGGAATCACTCTTTTAAATCCGGAGATTCCATTGCCTATATTAGTGTACAACCTTTATGTGTTATAAGCAAACTACTAGTGATAGATATTAATATATCCTAAAAACTAAGCTTTTCCTTAGTTCTTTAAAGGATGTATCGTACTTAAGGCTAAAGGTACTCCATAATGTATCCATTTGGAGATTTCTTTGTGAATTATTTTTCAATTATTCTCATGCTTTAATTTTATAATAACCAAAAAAAGAAACTGCATATTTTTAAACTTAGGCATATGTTTATCAGGCACTCTGTTAGTTAAGGATTGAAACGGTGCCCTCATACGCAGCATTATTTATTTTGGAGAAAAAGAAAAAACATTGGTATGTATACATTTTTTCTTTTTGAATTTTCTTTTTTTTTCCCTGGCACGAGTGAAAAAAAACCCCAGTTATCTTCATTCCCTGGTAAACACATTTTTTTTCCTACAATTTTCTACACTCAAATGTCATGTTCTCTCACATCCTTTCACTTTTTTTTTTTGGTCATTAATTCTGTTTCAAGGAAAAAGAAATGCACACTCTGCTACAGAGCAAAGCAGGTCTGATGCTATCTCTCTCCTCTGACCTTTTTGTTGCACTATTCATTAATGTGACTCTTTGGGGGATTAGGGAATTGCCTGGCAACAGTACACTGAGCTTTCCACCTCTAGCTGGTAAGCTTGGTACTGTTTAAAAATGACAGCAGCAGTTAAGATTATTAAAAAGTATAGTTATTTTCTTGCAATAACTCATTTTTTCTCTGCAACTTACAGAGAAGGAGCTCTGTGCCAAATCACAATTGATTAACAGCTTTCAGGTGAAACACTGGTTAAGATGTGGCCATTTTTCAATCTCTTTTTGGCTGTCGAAACATTTCCCCATGTTCAGTGCTTTGAAAACAGCTCTTAGAAATACAACAAAACAGTAGTTTTTGTACTTTATTTTTTACTTTTTATTTCAGGTTTTTATTAGCTCTTGCTCTACTAGTGGTTGGTGTAATTACATACTGGGCTTTTTTTTTAGAATCAAGAACTGTTGGAGAATTTTTTTCTGAATTCCAAAGCACAGGAACTTCTGGTTTAAAAGCAAATTAAACACTTCTGTACAAAACCTTACTTGGTAGCCATAAGACAGGATATTTTTAGCCACAGCTGGAGTGAAGAAAGGGTAGTTGCACACCATGTAAGATCACCAGTTCCTATCTATTCTAGACATCTGTCCTTGCTCTTCTACTCCTAACAGCTCTGTGCCCCCCTGGATGCAGAGATGGAGAGCACAGCCATGGTTGTATAGAGGAGACACATTCAGCACACGTGAGTTACTGGATGCAACCAAATCCCTTCATCTTTCATGACATGGTCTCTGTAGAGCTCAAAAGTAAGGCAAGAGCGATCTTCTAAATGGTAGATGCGGGGATGGCTGGGATAATATATTCCTCAAATAGGGACGGCTGCATTGCTGGCTTAAAAATATCTTCTACTCTTGGTGTTAGGAGGAGAATGATGACTTCTGAGGTCTGATCCTAACTCCTCTACCTAGCAGTGCTACAGACTTCAGATAAGGAACCATTACGGTGACATGCGTATACATGGATCAGGATACCAGTAATCCAACGTTCTGCTCCTTGAGTGAGCCCTCAGGCACTTACGATTAATCTCACTTACTCTGACAGTCATGAGGCTGGGATAACCTGACTTTTACGTTTTTCTCCACAAGCTGTAAGCAGCGTTCTCAACGGGTTACCTGTGGGCAAGAGTAAGTGGTGCTGTCTCTAACAGCTGGCTTATGTAACCTTACCCCTCAAATATTCCTGAGAGACTTCAGAAAATATGGTGATATTCCTGACTGGGGTGGAAAACCACGCAGTGCTAGTCAAATCCCAGGAATAAATCATAAAAGGTTGACTGTCAGAACTGCAGCCTCCAACCCAAAACAGAATAGAACAATCCCTCCCTCCCAAATATAAATACTGAATACTGAAAAAGAAGGAAGGCAAAAGAAAGAAGAAAAGCACTACATTTCCCCTTGATTCAGTAATCCAAAATACACTTATTGGGATTCATGGGTCTGTTTTAATTTGCTGATGTAGGCAATAGGATGAGGCTCTGCAGCCAGAGGAGGAGCGGAGACGCAGCCGGAGCCCCCTTGGAATGTGGGGCTGATTCTGGGGCACCATCCAGCACTCCTGCCAGCCCTTCCAGTCTGGGCCTGGCAGGTGATAGGGATACTTGTGGCCTGGCAGGTGGCTCTCCCAGCAGGGCAGCTGCAGAAAGGGCATTCTCACAACCAGCCAAGAATAAGGATATCATTTTAGAGAGCAGCATACAGGATTTTATTCAACACAGTCTTTATATGCTTAATGAAGCAACTCATGCAGCTGAAGGGTTTGCAATTTAGGTGGCAAATTATTTTGGTTTTATTTTTAAGGGAAATCTGCTTGCACCAGGCTGTTCTTAGAAGTTGCTAAATCAATTTGGCCTTTTTTAATCTTCAAAATCCAAGACAAAATTTAATGAAGAGCTGGGGTGAAATGACTGGTCCTGCAAGATATGACCATCAAGAAAGATATGAGCTGAGCCTATCTGTCATTGCCCTAGTCAAGACAGAAGTGCGACATTATTTAGGAATGTTTGGGAGATTTGATCTCTGCTTGGACTCTAGTAATCCAGCCAAAGTTCCAGGACTTTACTAACATTGGTAGTGCCTGCCTGAAATGATATTAGGATTTACTCTCATGCTAGAGCTTCATGGGTCACTGGCTCGCTTTATACTCTGAAAGAATGCCAGAAGTATAATAGTGAAAACAGGAAAAAAAAAAAAGAAAAAAAAGCCCAAATCCAGAAAAGAGAACGTAGCAAAATTATTATTAGGAAATACGAATATGTTTAAAAAGATTTTAATGCCTGTTTTTAAAATTGATCTATTTGGCAGTAGTGAGGTAATTACTGTGTGCAGGGAGGCAACGATTTCAGAAGTCATTTAAGAAAAATAGTTTGATCTTGCACAGAAGCAGATTAGGAGTACTATAATGTGTTCTCCCTGTAGATTTGCTGTGGAGACACTAAGAAAAGCCTGGTAAATAATAATACCTTAAAATAGAACTAAAGTATCTTCTCTCCCTATTACATGACTGGCTTCACCTTCATAATTTTAATACTGAGCTTTATAAACAACAACAATCAGAACTATACGAGCTTTTAAAAATGGTGTTTCTCATTCAAAATTAATGTGATGTAATTAAGTTGATGACACATCACCTGGAAGCTGGAAGGTTTTGGCTAGGAATAAATAATAGGCAAAGTCAGCACTGGTACTTTGCAGGAACATCACCAAGCAAAAACCAGCCTAAAAGCGAGATACTCGGAGCCACCCAATGTCCTCAAACTGCAGATGTAGGATGCTCACCAACAGTTTACATGATAGTTTTTTCCTGTATTCTTAATTATTTGTGGGTTTAGTTTAAAGCAAATGACAAAAGTCAATGCAAACGAATCTGCTCACAAGTCAAACTGTTTAAGGACCTGGTTGCTCAGATCCACCTTTACCGAAAGGGGGGCAGAACAAAAGTGTTTCCTGTCTACATCAAAACAATCCAGTTCACTTCCACTATTGTCACATCACATTCTGCAAGCTGTGTCAGCATTTCAGAGAAAGGAAAAAGACCACAGAAGTCAGTTAAGATCTCAGCAATTTATAGGAAAACTCATGTATCTTCCAAGCTTTCCAAGTTGGCAGTGTTTGCAGGATCAGTCCTGAAATCTGCCTCTGACTTACTTGGCACAAGGGAGATAAATTCACTTGTGTGATTGAAATGCCATTTAGCCACACAAAAGTAAACCAACCACACTTGCAAACCCATACTTAAAAAACTCTTAAAAGATTTTTCTTGCAGGATGGGGAAATTTGGGATTCAAATAAAGGGAAGGTTAATTGTGCCCATTTGCAGGAGGCCCTTTACAGCTGCCATCACCTCATACAAGAGGGGAGCAGAGAGTAGCCTCTGCCTAAAGGAATGCAAAGATGAACATTTTTATTAACAATCCAAGCACTAGAGATGGAATAAACAATGAGAAACAAACCCAGGTCAAAGTCTTCCTGAATAAATGAATAAGCAAAGTCTGTGAACTGGGAGCCTCCTCAGTGCCCCCACCCAGAACTCTATCGCCGCAGTTCCTATGGTAGCTTAAGGTCTGAAATATCTCTATATCTCAGAAAAGCTTTTTCAGACCAGTTTTTTTTTTTTTGGAAGCTGATGAATTAATTAACAAAATCAACATACTAGCTGTGAGATATTTACTCATTGACTCCTACCAAATGTGGCTTTCCTGCAAACTTGAGAGGATGGCTCTGTTGTCTCTCTTTCCTCTGCACCTGAGACAGCTAAATGCACCGTGAAGACCTTACTGAGCTCCTGCTCCATGCCTCATCCTGGTCAACACAGAGATTCCTTTTGACCTTCCTGGAAGCTGGATTAGGCCTTTAAAAGTCATACATTTTTAAACATTCCATGAAGGTTATGTTTGCTTTAAAACCACGGTGAAGTAAATGCAAAACTGTATTAATATTTAACATTGGCTTATAAAAACTAGGAACTTGTAGTCAGGACAGCTGGTAAAAGTTTAATTCACATCATCGTTTCAGAACGAAAATGCAGAGGAGGACAGAATATCGCATTTTTACTTTCAAAATCTACTTGTTTTTCTTTTATATCCAGTTTTGTTATTTCTATAGCCATATCTGCTAAATAGCCATGAAAAATATTTTTCGTTTATGCAATTTTTTTATTTGCTTTTCCGATATGGTGGTACTGGTTATACATACAGAAATCAAAACAGGAAAAAAAGAATCAGAGGGGAAAAAAAAAGGGAATAGATTAGTTAAAAGAAAAAACCCACAAATATTGCGCTTGTGGACTGCATTTAGGAGTTGGCCAGAAGTCTAATGTCTTGATAGATGGTTCTGGGTGCACAGTTTTATTGCTGGTACACAGCACACTTTGTTCCTTTTGTTTGGCTAAACTTGCCAACTTTGGAAATTAGTGACATGGGCATTCAAAATGTTGGACAAGTGGTCAGAATCTGATATACATATTCATACCCTAGTGGTAAACGATGTCAGGAAGTTTCAGATGCAGGAAAAATTAATTCTTTCGTTCAGCACAGCTTAAATATAAGTTTTGTAAGCACTTTCACCATTCGAGCAAGAGTGCCTCTTAGATAGCACACAGGGGAGACATCATTTAAAGAAATGTTTCTTTGCTTGAACCAGAAGTCCAAATCTGCTCAGTTCATTTAAAATGTTTTTTTCGTCTAGAATAAATGAATAAGCAGTTCCTTTTGTGGTTTTTGCTTGGTGACTTGCTATTATTCTTCCAGCAGAAAAAGGATTGAATTCTTATATGAACAGATGTGTTCCTCCTCCCTAACCCCACACTCATTCTCTCCCTTTGGAAAATAGAGGTGACGGGCCTGATGTTTGACTAAAAGAGGCTATAAATCTTCTGGGGATATGCTGCTATGTCTTTGCACATAAAAAGTATTGAGGAAGGGAAACAGGTTAAAAAGCAAAAAGTTCTTGTAATAAATCATACGCCGTACTTGGTTTTTTAACCCTTAGAAGCGCAGGGCTGCTTTAATAAATTGCCAGTGCAGAGACCCTTCTGCTTCGTGCCGGCCGCAGGCAGGGAGACAGGGGCACAATCGGGTGTGTGGGACGGGAGATGCCCGCACTCCCGCTCAGCCCTTTTCTCGCAGAGGCCGGGCACAGCCTGCCGAGAGGAAGAAGCCCTCGGAAAGCAAACGCTTGTCTGGCCTCAGCCTCACTCCCTCCGCGCCCGGACCCCTCCGACCGACAGGTACA
>VZTD01002083.1:1762174-1875378 GCA_013397725.1 Rhagologus leucostigma | reverse complement strand
GGCTCCAGGTGCGCTCAGGCGGTGGCGCCGGGGCTCGGCCGCGGAGCGGCCCCGCCGGCACAGACCGGGAGGGAGCCCGGGGTGCGCGGGGGCTGCAGCTCCGCGGGCCCGAGGGCACCGGCAGGAGCATCCCTCCTGACTGGAAGGCGCACTTGGATTTTAAGCTCGCATCGGCAAATTCTGCTGTGTCTGTCTAACTTTACTGTTCCCGGAGGTGTGAGTGGGCCCCGGTGCTCTGCACGCACAGCCCCACCGTACGAGTGGCCGTCAGTTACCCAAACAAAAGAAATCCGGCAGCGCGTACAGAGACTGGTTTCCCAAGTCACACGTCCTGCGCTTATCTTCCACCTTAGGAAAGGAAGCGATTTAACAGCATCTGCAGCATTTGAGCTTCGCCTGCAGGTTCAAGCTGTTACAGTGGACAGTCCGGCGATTTGCGGGATGAGGGAGGGGGTAGAGGAGTGAGATTCCTGAGCTATACCTAATTAGAACCAGAGAACGGGGCACGATGTCGACAGTTTTTACCTTTGGTAACTCTTAAAACTGTTACCAGAAAGAAATTTTTACTGGAACCTACAGGGTTTAAACTCTGATTTTGTTTCAATTTTAATAGTTGAAAGTTCTGTCTTCTGAGCAGATTGGTATGTTATTGGGACTGAAGTGATGTGGGGCTTCATAAACACTGTGGAGTTTATTTCTACAGAGAAGACCTGTTACTTAAGTGGGCTAATTTGCACGGCTTTTCTTCTTCTTTCTTCTCCCAGAACCAATCTACGTTCCATTCCTCATTGTTGGATCAATATTTATTGCCTTCATTATCGTGGGGTCGCTGGTAGCGGTTTATTGTTGCACATGTTTAAGACCTAAACAACCATCACAGCCTATACGATTTTCTCTGCGGAGCTATCAGACTGAGACTCTTCCAATGATCTTGGCCTCCACAAGCTTCAGGACGCCATCCAGGCAGTCCAGTACTGCGACAAGTTCCAGTTCGACCGGCAGCTCAGTGCGCAGGTTCTCCTTCCCCCGGGCAGAGCCAGGGTGCCTTGTGGCGTCCTCACCTCCACCGTACACAGCTGGCTGCTTCCAGACAGCCCATACCGTCCACCTGACCCAGCCTTCGGGATTTCTGGTGTCTCCGCCGTACTTCGGGTATCCTCTCCAGCCAGAGCCTGCCCTGGCTGGGAAGAGCTGCTCTGATTTTACTCAGAGCTGAAAGAAGTTGTCAGGAAGTAGTGCACCCTTCAAAAGCACAGGGACTGCTGCTGTTGGGTGTCACACTGATGTGCTCTCTGGCTGCAGAAATCAGAACTGTTCCTGTGGGTGAGTTGCCCTTGAAAAGTGCGGGGTCTCACTTGAGACTGCATTTCCCAAACTTGGATCACACTTAAAAATGAATTGTAAAACACTACAAACAGTTGCTCTGAAACCGGACTGCTCTGCCTAATTTGTGCAGTATGTGTTCAGAGACAAGTAAAAGAACCATGTTGGGATAAAGGTACTCAGTATTATAAATGACATTTTACCTTAATGCAGTTAACTTAGTTAACAAACAGTAGCCGCATTCCACTGATAATAATCAGACCAGTTCTATAAAGCAGTAATAAGCCTGAGAAGTAAGAGAGGAGTTATACTTACTAAAGAGGATCCTAGAAAACATCTGACCGCTTACCACTTCCATGAGCAATGAAAATAAGAGGAAAAATTTTAATAGATATCAAAATGTGGAGGTTTTCTAAAAATACACGTAATCTACCGGAACTTACACTGCGTATTTGTATTAGTAAACTTTAACTATGGTAGATAAAACTAGTACTAATTACCCTAGTTGAAGATCAGACAGTCCCAAGTAGCCAAATTATCTATGAGGAAAGCAGAATATATTCAGCAATATCACCAATAACTTCTCCACATAAAATTCTAAAAATAGTGTCCTACTAAAAGCGTTCTTCAGAAGGAAGTATTTATTGTCAGCTTTTTGCTCAGCAAGTGTAAGTTGGACAAACTGATCATGAAGTTCTGTTTGTAAAATTAGCCATGTATAAAATGTAAAGACAAGTTTGTAATTTAAAATGTATTTACACCATTGACATCACTAATTATTTAGTAGTAACATGCAAGAAAAATTACCAATAAACTGCGTGGTTGAAATGTTGTGTCATCGTATGACTCTGTACAGGTAGTATCTGTTGAATTTGGTTGGTGTAACTATTTTGTATTTTTTCCTGTTAAAATAGTTTATTCTGCTTTTTAAAATGATTTACAACTTTAACTGCACCTGTTGTGCAGATTTAATATAATATAAAGTTCTGACAATATAGCAAACCAATAGATTAATTTATATCTTTTACATGCAGCTGCGGTGAAAAAGTGGTGAAAACGACACTGATTAGTTGGGTATTTTAGATTAAACATCCTGTGCTAGGAATAAATTTTGTTTGCCCTTCTACATTCCTTCACCTAAGTAAACCAACAAACCAAATGGAAGAAGAAAAAAAAGCATCTAAACCAAATACATGCAGTAAGCAAATGGAAAATACACAAGAAAAAAATGCAGTCATTAAAGGGCTTCTCTGTATACTTATTTTTGTGAAAAAACGAAGTCATTCTGTGTGTCAGAATCTACAATATCAGAGGCTGAGCTTTCCTATTTTATCAGCCTCAACCTCTGTGTGTAGGATCTGTTGAAGTACATTATAGCTGACCTATTTAACAAATAGTTTAGAAAAGCTTCATTGGTTCAAGAGTTGAGTAATTTTTTTTGTAGCAAATATCTAACGATCAGTAGTTAGGACAAAAATATTTCAAAATAACCCTTTTAATATTTTTTTATTGCACAATTAGCATTACAATCCAACAGTAATTACTGCTGGAAATGCAGTTTCTAAGCAGAAAGACAATTTCTATACAATGACGTTTTAAGTAATAGGCTCCAACTTGAATGCTGTAATAAATTACAACCCAAATCATGATACACAGCTGTGTATATGTTTTGCAAGATACTAAAAATTAGATTTTGAGTATTCGGGAAATTAATTGAAAGGTAAGCGTTCTGGCCTGTAATTTTATCTTAGAAACAATCTTCAAGGAAGGGGGCAGGAAAATGTTTGCTTGCCTTTGATGAGGTTTCATAGGACTCTTCACTCCATATTTTAAATGGCTACGAAATATGGGACTGTTCGTGAGGTAACTTCGTGGAAAAATCATTGAATATTGCAAGAGGTATCAGTTGTCTTGTTCAGAAGCATACAGCGAGATGTGCTGATCACTCCTGTATACAGCAGAAACAGCAAACCAATTAAACTATTTTTTTACAAATATAGTAAGTCTCCAATTAGAAGAACCAAGGCAACACAGACTCATTCTGGAAGCAGAAACCTGATCAGTTTTAACTAAGAAGGGGCAATTTATGTACCTTTAAAGAGCGGTTAGTCATCAGAGCCACTGACACAGGTGGTGAGCGGCTGAAATTCAGTGTTTTCCTCAAAGAAAGGCTGTACACAGCAAAGTCATGGGTTTGGCCGAGTCACTGCCCATTACCATTTGGTGCTGTACAGGCCAGGCTGCTTCACTGTGATGGTCTCAGAGGGCTCTGCAGTAAGTTATTAATGCTTTAACATAGGGACAGATTTTTGCTACACTTCCATACAGCCTTAGATTTTAATGATTATTTAGCCTAAGGAGAGCTGTGAAGTTTGCCATGTAGCATGAAACTCAGCCTAGCAGGGAAGACCCCTCTGAGCCACTTCCTTTCTTCCCCTGATGCTGCATAATGGGTTTGTCCTCATAGAATAGTTGGAAGAACTTGACACACAGGAATAATTTCATTGAATCAGACTTACATAAGTCTGTAAGTTTATAGAGTGCTAAGTACTTCACAGATCAGTAGCCAGACTCCAACAAATCCTGCAGATGTGGTTCTTAGGGTGGGAAAGATCAGGTGTAGTTAAAATAGCTGTACTGGGTTACCTGTAAAACAGTTGAGATGGGGATTATGCACCACCTGCAAATAGACAAAGAAGAATCTGTAAATTTAAAAAAATCTATTATTGTTGATGTAGTTACAGTAGCAGTGACCTATATAGCTGAAGGGAGAGGAAAGGAGGTGGCCAGAATACAACCCATGGATGGAAATGCTTTTGCCTGTGCCAGTAGTTTCCAACCCAGATGGATTTGATGCGCAGGCGAGAATGCTGGATTTCCTTCCTAATGGAAAGAGCCTTTTGGCACTAGATACTCCTATGATTTATAGGAATAGGAAATTTTCCTAAAACTTGCAGACAGAACAGAAACGACACTGTGATAGCACTTTAATGACTAGTGAAATGGTTTGAAGGGCTGGATGTGTGCTTGAACTGAAAGCAATTGCTTGCTATCAGAAGTAACATTTACAGGCAGTACTTGCTTTACTGCCATGTCAACTAAGTAGATTTAACTATTTCTTTTGGAATTCTGGGCTTAGTTCATACTCCTTTTACTAGTGCTACACCAATCTAAAATCAAAATGAAAGAATATTCATACTTATTACATTGATTATTCTCCTTCACACACGATGCAACAAATGCTTTGATTGTCATTAACTTGTAATGACTTAGATCAAACCCAAGCCTTCTGTGGATAATGAGCAGTAGTGACATGCCATTTGTTTCATGTTTCTACAATTTGGGATTCTTAAGTGTGTATCTCCAAAATGCATCAAGACTTTCCAGTGCTAGGAAAAACATTACAAGTACTTGCAAGAATGTCTGAAGGATTCTGTTTGAAACTAGGTAAGCAGTACAGTATGTGGCTATGTAAACTCATGGATTATTTGTAATACTAATCCCACTGGAATAAAAAAAACAGAAGTGACAATTTCAACAGTATTTTGTCATTACTGCTCAGTTACAGCTTGACATAAGGGCATTAAGGAACACTAAGGAGATGAAGTTGGTTTTCAGTGCTGTTTTGCTGCCTATTGCAATGTGCTGTCTGGACTTGAACTCCTCTGAACAATGCGTCTGCTTTTGAGGGAGCCACTGCTCCACGGTATCACATAAAGTTTTTGACTCACAGTTACACCGAGGCTGTAATTCTGTGCTATCCTGTTTTCATTAGCGAAGGCAGAGAAGGAAATGCCTTTCTGTTCTTTTTATTCTTTCCATCTATGACTTGTGCAAATTCAGGGGGCTGTAGTGTAAATCAGGTTAGTGAAATGATTTTAGCTTAAAAATAATGTGTGCTGTAAGAAAGGAAGGAAAGGATTTGAGAGGCAGCCTGGATCATTATAAACTGGATTATAAACGGAGTAATTTCAATGGCCTCATGACTGCTAGTGTAATAGGTGGTAACATATCGTGAGGTGGACTATCCTTGAACCAGCTCTGCTACAGACCGAATCTTCTGAAACTAGCACCATCTAAGATGCAACTATTATCGAACCTGCTTGGACAGAATACAAAATGAATTAATTGTCTGGTGTATACATAAAAATCAGTCACCTATCTACAACCAAAACTCAGTTAAGGTGTGGATATACTGATTTTTTTCAGTGGCAGGCACTGTTAGAGGAAAGAAATACCAGCTATTATCAAAGCCAAAGGATACAGTATTTACCACTGCTGTCTGAAAAGGGAAGTGACGTTTCCTTATTCCTACTCTTATCATTCTTGTACTGCATACTTCTCTTTCAAAATATGGTATCAGCTCCAGAGTATGTTAGGGCTTGGCTGGAAGTCACTAAATTGCAGGCTCCAGTGCTCCTTTTTTTTTTTCAAAATTTAAAACTTTTCCAGACATCACATGAGAACTGAAAAAGACATCTCAAAATAGGTGTTCAAAAACAACCCCAAACAAACCTTAAACCAATTCTCTACTTTTTCAGTTTACCTTAACAAACATAAGAACTCTGTCGTATTTGTGAAATACTATTTCTGGTATGTCTCATTTTAAAGAATTCAAACCCAAGAATGATGAGATATGTTTTCCTCTGAAAGTAATCCCTAGCATTTCCAACCAATCAAGCCAACAAAGCTTCTTAATTTAATGGCAAAGTTTATTCATTTTTTAACAATTAAAAGACAAAACATTTAAAATTTGCAGTTCAAAACATGCACATTCACCAAATGCCAAATGACATTTAACACTGCATAGAACTGAATGTGTTACTAAAAGAACTATTTAAAAAACACAGTGCATTTAACATCCAGTTAAAACTAAACCTGAGAAACTACCATAAACACCGAGTCAAAAAATCTTCATTCATGCAGCTTCATAATTTCCACAAGTTTCAGCAGTAATGGCTTAGTGGAGCTGTAAAACCTCACTTTATCTTGAATGCAAATTTTGCTGTTTCAGACTGACCGCTTTCTGCAGCGGTTCATACATATCAAACACTGAAAATTGTAATGAAAAATTATGTTGAAGTAGAAAAACAATATTAATGCATTTATGGCTTCTATGCTACATTAAAGAAACACCATAAAATATGATTTAAAAAAAAAAACTTGTTCTGGTCACAGCTTTGCAATTACAAATCACGCTCTACAAGGAAATACTTTTATTTCAGTATCAACCCTCAAAAGTGCCCAACTTTGCACATCATTGCTCAGATGAGTAGTCCTTATACTCACAAGCAGTCCAGTTGAAGCCTATATGAGTAGCGGTTTGCATAAGCAGGAACCAGGTTTGGAATGCTAAAATATTCCTTTGTTTAATAAAGATCTATTGGTTAACAGCGAGGAAACTGGGGGAGTGAGGGCAGACGGGGGGGAAGGAGAAACTCATTTGTTGAGTTCTGTTACCAGTGAAAACATCCAGTACCAAGGAAGCTGAACTGACAAACTCATTTGCTTACACAGCACTAGCTTCTCGATATATTATGAGCAGACTTTTAACAAAGGCATTAAAGAACAGAGATCAACAACCACCATGCATCGCCTCAGAACACTTAGAAATAGTGCCTCATGCAGACAGAATGATAAATTCATCAGAACTACGAGTGCTTTTACACAATACACAAGAAAAAAAGGGAAAAAACTTTTCTCCTTAAATTTAACACATATTCCAAATTACTCATCATTCAGGATGGGTTCAAATGTCATGATATACGTCTTAAGACACTTAATGCTCATCTTTGTAACAAGGTGAATTTTATGGATGCATGTGGACATATAGGAATCTTCAACTATCTCTTAATGTTTCAAAATATTTTATTTATCATTTTATACAAATAGAATGATGACTAAGTATAAATCTGTTGAAACTGCTTTGCAAAAATATGTGAAAAATTAGGAAATGGCAAGAAAAAATTCCAGATACAAATTATCAATAGATTTGTCAAAATTTGTTTCCAGTTACTCTTTTGAATAATTTATATATATATATGTATGTATATATTTAAAAATAATCAAGCAAAAGTATTTATATAAGATATCCGATTTTTAGTGGCACAGGTTCAACTTTTAGATGGACATTTTTAATACCAACTTGCAGTGCACATGAAACAGATGGAAAAGTCCATGGGAACCCTGTATTTAATACACTTTTGAATTTTCAAACAGTAAGAACAGAGGCATTGTTATGAGCATTTCTGCCTAAACTGTTTTTTTTTTTTTTTCCTTTAAAGAAACATCAGCAGAATCCCCTTATTTTAACAAAGATATGACGTACTAACAGGATGGTAATAGATTATACTACTCTGTACTTAACATGAAAATAAAGTGCATATGGTATACTTGGCCTGATTTAAAAATGGGCACACATAGCTGAGATAATCTTATATTTTAAAATGCAATTGTATGAGCAATCAAAACCCACTGTTTTTGCCACATTTGTCTTTTTTGCTATTTTTAAGAAGTGTTATCTTTCAACCACTAATTATCAGAAAAAGTACAGAGAAAGGACAAAAATTCATCAGAAGTAATAAAAAAATGCACTTTGCAAAATACTACTTCAAATTCTGAAAAGATGTAAGGATGAAATGCTGTGATAAGATTATCTTACAAACCTTTAAATTAGTCTAAATTTAGGATCTTAGAGCTGTTTCAGTCACTTTCTTCCTTTTTAAGGTAGCTAATTTGGGATATACTGTGGGTTGTTTTCTTCAAACTGGATTACAATGGTGAGACAGAATTTTATTTCATAGGAAGAATGAGAGATGATGTAAATATCTCACTGTATATATTTTACAATGTATTCTAATCCTTATCTGCAAAATTAGCAATTAAAGCATTTAGAAGAGAAAAAAAATTGCCCATAAAGGGAGTACGTATAGATTAATTTTATACGAGTTATACACTGAAAGATTATAAAGGAGCAACAGTGTCATGGTTAATTTTAGAAATGTTTTGAAGCTGGTCATTCTCCCTCAGATGACAGAAAATAGGGACTCCCATTTTAGGAAAGGGGCATGCCCCCAAATTTTTTCTTGCCTTGGGTCAAGTGATTTGGCCCTCCCATATTGATCCATCTATTTATCTATGCCTGAAATGGCTTTTCTGAGGGCAGTCCTTGTCTGCACGACTGACTGGCAGTACTGTTTCTAGTGGGATACGTTCTCTTTGTCCTTGTGCCTTCTGTTTAAAGATCACTCCAAGCAAGTGAGAGGAAGACACTGCGTAACATGCATATGAAATGCGGACTGCCTTCCCATTGGTACACCTTCCTAAATATGTACTTTCATATAGTGCCTTTTGTTGGGCTTTCACTGCGTATTTTTAAGTTTCTCTTAGAGTGGAGCATAAGAAACTTGGATCGTGAGATTAATTATTATATTCAAGCGTTTAGCTAGATGGACGGCAAGGAGGTAAAGTCACCTTTACTAAGTATATGACAAATAAAGGAGGGCAGAGAAAAGATGGGACTGGATGACTTGTTATGATTTGGAGAGCAAAGAGGAAATACTTAATTTAACAGATCACTGGGGATATTGTTGTTCTGCTTTTCCCTCTGGTTGATCTCCATTGAAAGAAAAAAAAGAGATCATTCCTATGTAATGCACAAAAATTTAACTAACAATAAAACCAACTGCTACTATAGAAAATTGTATTTTAAATGTAATTATGGTGGCTTTTAAACCCAGAATTAAACATGGACTAAAGAGTTGTAAGAATTAACTAAATTTTGAAGTTCAAGTAGCTTTTCTTAGTTTGAAACCTGATGGTTTTTGGATGGTAAGTTGAGAAATATGAAGTATAACTACTTAAAGAATGTATCACAATGTTCTCATTTAATACTTCCTTCTTTTTTTTTCCCCTCATACCAGGTGTGTATCTTTTTCTGCAGTCACTTCCTCTCCATTTTAATTAAAGGTGAGAGTATGAAAGTATTCTGCATGGCCAGTAAGTTGTAAAGAGACTGCTGCAATGTATTTCACACCTTTACAGGTGTGTGACTTCAGTGCAAATAAACCAGCACATACCACAGACTAGCGAAGGGCATGCTTTGCTCTGTATTTCAGTGTATGCATTTCAAATAATCTTAGTATAAAAATGTTGAAAATTTGATTAATTTTAAAAAATAAGTTAAAACAAACTTTCTTTTGAACCTGCAGTATAAGCAGATACAACTGAGCATCACAAAAAATAATTAACTTTGCTAAAGGGAAGTAAGGCAGAGCAATTCTTAAAAATTGAATAAAGTATTATGTGTACTCCATTATACAAGTTGGCAGCCATATTCAACATATGCAATACCAAATGAAAATAAGGGGAAAGCTTGTATAAGGCCAAAGGTGCAAAGACTTGCAGTTTTGAAAGCAAATGCCAAAAAGGCCACTCAAATTAGACTCACTGTACTTTCTCCTCAATTGTGGAGACTCAAGCATGCAGTTCTGAGATCAGGACTGGAGATAGTTTCCTTTCAAATTGTTTCTAACAACAGAAAACATTTATGGAACTTCTTTGGCAAATGTTTTTAGGTTAGTTTGACACAAACATCTATGAGCATCTTGACTCAAAATATTTCTTAAAGAAGGTGAATTAACACCATTAAGATACTGTTTTTTTCAGCACTTGTTGAAATCAAAGGCTTGTTATCAACTGTATTTAAATATATTAACACTTAAAAACCTTCACAGATGCTAGTTGATCTGTCAATGTAAAGTATGTTTAGCAATCTGACCACTGCCCTTCTAGTATATGACCAGTATTGATTCAATTTCATTGTAAAATAAGCAAGCTGGCAAGATACAAGGTAAATTCCAATCTGTTTACAAAGGCTAAGCAAATACTTGTTAAAAATTTAGAGATGGTGTGTTACAGTATAGTTGCACAGTGCTTATGTCTACTGAATACACAGATCCAAACTTTATGGAACAAGACCATCATAGATCTTTCAATGTCTGATAACTGGACCATGGTCGCAGCTCCCAGCAAAGATCTAGTAGCCTGTCTCACAAAAGTAAGAACTAAGGCCTAAATCTCGAGCTGTGTTCTTTCACCATTCCTCAGGCCTTTGCTTTGTGGTATCGTAAGCTCTTATTACTTCAGACTGGGAAACTATTCCATTTTCATCTTGAGAGAAGGCGTAGCCATCTGTAGATATAAAGCAAAATAGAAACAAATTATTAAGTTTTGATCAGTTTTATTTTTTGAAAGCTTTAATAAAAACAACTTAACAAAGGTGAATAAAGGGGAATAAATCTCTTTTCAACAGTTAGTAAAATCCCATGCCATTTCTTACAGAATTTTGCAATTATAAAATAGCAGAAAGAACTCTGCGCAGTATCTTAGGTATGAAGGGAAACGTAACCACAGGCAAAGAGCATGGTCTAATGGGTTTAGGATACTGCATCTTTACTATAAATAAATGCAGCAAAAGGCAGAATTTTACTGCTATGTTATTAATGGATATCAATTAAGGTAGCTGAACAAAGTTACGAACAAAGTTACTTACGAAGCAAGTTTTGCTGCAAAGAGTCAGAGCGATACAAGTTCACATGGTTCTTCTTAAAAACATTCTTCAGTAGCTGGGCTCTTTCAGTTAAGCTACAGAGAAAGTAGACACGTGAAAAATATTTACTTACTAATTACCCTATCCCTTTATCTTTGAGTCTGCTCAATGGGAATTAATTATTAAACGAGAAGTGTCCACCCTCCTTTTCCTTTTTAAATTGTGCCTGATGAATTATCAAGATGATGATTAAAAGCTTGTGTGAGGACAGATTATTAAGTCCAGACCCCTGGTAATGATTTTACTTGTCACAGTACAACAGCAAAATATCCGTTCAAAACACTGCTGTGTGCTAACAGCACAAATAAATGAGTAATACTGTGAACCTTTGAGTGTGACTCCTTTAGAAACACACAATGTAAAGAGAAAACACTGTCTTCCTTGATGTAGCACAGCTTGAATAGTGCCAGGCTGAATTAGTCTTTTTTTTTCTTACACAGAAAGTGCTCCCAGCCTCAACTGACACAGTACCCCAAGGGGATTGGAAATGAGGTGGAAGGAAAGCCATATTCATGGTCATCAGCTGTGTATACAGAAACACATTACTTCCATGAAAAGTGTTCTAGAAAGGAGTATTCTCCAGGAAACTCTAGAAGGTGCTTTTCTGGAGATCATACCCAAATAATAGACTATTACTGCTGCTAAGGTTGGCCATTTCATATATTATATGCTTATTGTGCTTTAGTGTGACCTAAGGTACTTCCCACTTCAGCCTAAGTGGAAAACAGGAGCACTAAACATTTTTAAAATTGAGACTCAAGCGTCAGCCAAATGCTGCAAACTGTAGTGAAAGGAATAGCAAAGGTATTGGGTCTCCTGTCTGTCCTTCTTAAACGAAAGTTCTCTCTAATTGAAACTTACGTTACTAAAGAAATACCACGTAGATGAGCCATAGCTCAGAAAAATTGTAAAATCTGTCAGTTTTAATAACATACTAAATATGTGCAAGGGACTATATAAAAAAAACACCAAAAAACTCTTCAGTGTCTTCATCTTGATTTGATATTCATTGTGAATTACAGCCTGTATTTCAAGAAATACCAACCTATCACTCAAACATTTCAGATGCTGAAAAATCCAGCCCCCTCTCTATGTAAACGGGTCTAAAAATTAGTTTAGTTAAAAAAAAGGCATATCTTACATTTAAGCTGCGTATATAGTGATTTGATATTGCTACAGATTCACTAGATTAGCAAAGTTGTCTCTTGTGCAGTGATGTAGTAAGTAAAACACATTTCACACACCTTATATTACCAAGTTTTGATTACTCAAATTACTTTTTAATATTATTGTCAGTTAGCTCAACAGACCTACCTTCCCAGGCTATCAACCAGACTAAGTGGTGCAAGGAAGGGAACTAGACTGCTTTCCTTACAAGATTACCATTCAAGACATTAAATTAGAAATGTTCATTCCTTCTTCAGTGACTATATACTTCTTATATATGAAGCTGAACCACTGTTTAAGCTGGAGAGACTAATGGTTTATCTCACCTTTCTGTTCCCCTCTAGTCTCGTGGTTAAAGCATATGGTGAAAGCTTGGCTTTTCTAAGTCAGAAAAGGAAAATAAACCTACTATTTCCACACCCATAGAGGAATGCTAACAGGGTAAGGTGATAGGCAGGGGAAACTGCTTCTGTGGCCATGTTTTGAATGAAAAGATGGAATGAGACTTCTTTGTAAGAAAAAAATTAGGTACCAATTCCAGGAAGGTAGTTGGCATCTGCTGGCTGAATCAAGAATGGAGAGGCTGAAGTACTGAGACACATCTTACTCTCAGTGCTTTCCTAAGCTAACTCTCTGGGAACTTTTTTTCCATCCTGCTTGCTCGTCTATGCTGGATAGGAGCCTTCTTTTTTAGTTCAGTGCTGTTAACTGTTTAAGTGACAACATTAATAAAAAATTAGGGACTGAAATCTAAACTCCAAGAATACAGAGAATGAATAAATAAATCAGTATCTTCATGTAAGACTGGAGGGCAATGAGGTGGAAGACCATGGGTACACTTAGATACAGTTACCAGCTGTATCTCCTTTGCAATACGTCTGTGAAATCCTTATTAATATAAGTTGAAATCATCAAATTTCTATGAAATGTTTGACAAGTGTTATTTTCTAAAAAAAAAATTTAATTAAAAACATTAGCATGCCTATTACAGCTTTCTCTATATAGTGGTGCCATCACTCTTTTCTTGTGTTCCAGAGTGGAATGTTCAGATTGCTTAAATGCTAAGCAGTGAGAATACTACCTCAATTACAAGGACATGAAGTATGCACATGTCTTAACTGATGTATAATGAAGTTTCCACTGCATAGATCTGATTGCTGGTAAAGAAAATACAAAATACATGGGAAATACACTTGAGGAAAGTGCTTTCAGCTATTCAGGTATTAAATTCGGCTCTTTTTCTATACTTGAAATACTGTGGGCTCTCTATTATAAATCACCCTGTTGCCATTCAAACGCGTATTTAAATATCTACCTGCGAAGCCAAGAAAACATGGTTTCATAATTAACCCCTGTTAGATCACAGTAACTAAATGCCCATACTCATTATGTGTATCTATATGGATAAGCAGAATAATAACTATTTTTGAACATGAAATGTATACTTTTACAGGCAATTAAACACAGTTATAGAAAAAAAATTACTACTTTATGTATTGCTGACCAACCACTTATCAAGTCTAAAAATAATTTCTCAGTGAACTGAATTAAAACCAATGATTTTATGAAGTAGCATTTGAAGTATATATCTCTACAGACGTTTCCAGAAGTTTGGGCTGTTACTCATGTTATTGTTAGTCCATGTAAGATTCAACACAGTAAAAATATTTTTGCAGTAAGTATTAATACTGTTGTTTCTGCTTAAGCATTATATGTAAGTTATTCAAAAAACCCTTTCTGAACAATAGTTTATACAAAAAAAGTATCCTTTTACCTTAGTCACTTCAATTTTAAGTAGAAATTGCTGAGTGGCATTTCAACTACAGTGACTCTAATGACAGAAATCATACTTTTTGTGGCACAAATTTGTTAATACACCGAAGCTGCTCTATTATTTATGCTATCAAGGTACCCTCAAGTCAGTAGTATTTGAACGTGAAAGTTCATTTTCTGTTGGAAAAGCGGCTGTGCAAAATTTGCATGTTCTTACTCAGGATATATTCTTACTAAACTGACAAATATATGGGATAAAACAAATTTTAATGTGGTGCTTACAGAAGAACCAAATAAAGTATTTTTGGACAGTTTTGGTGAAAAAGCTCATTAAACATCCTTACACATACTGAAAGAGCACGATACAGTAGCAATGCTCTTCCTGAGTCTTCAATGAAAACAGCTTAAAAACCTTTTCAAATCACTGCTGTAAAAATACAAGGGACGGCAGATTTTAAGACTGTATTATCATGTCCTACTTTTAAAGTACATTCTAAAGTACAATAAAAATATGTTAAGAACAATATTTTAAATTATTTCAGGGTCAATGCCAATTTTTATCCTGATTTTCAGAAAACAGGCAAAAATGTAAAATTTATAATTTAAATAGAAAATTCCCATCCTAAGAATCTTTGATAGGAAAATACCAAAAGGGCAAAGCCTTACAATATCAGTTGTAATTAAATGCACTCAATATTATGTCAACACTGTTCTAAAAAATGTGCAACAAATATATTCTAGCTGAAAAAACAGCAATAAAAATTAATGATATTATACTTCATAGAATCATAGAATGGTTGGGGCTGAAAGGGACTTTAAAGATCATCCTAGTTCCAGCCCCACTTCCACTAAATCACGTTGCTCAGAATCCCATTCATCCTTGAACACTTCCACATCCACAACTTCTGTGAGCAACCTGTTCCAGTGCCTCACCACCTTCACAGTAAAGAATTTCTTCCTAATATCTAAACTAAACCCACCGTCTTTCAGTCCTATCACTACATGCCCTTACAAAATCTCCTGGCTTTCTTGTAGGCGCCCTTCTCAGTAAACGTTCAGATACTGACCGATTACAACACCTAACCAATAGAAGAATCCTGACCTGTTATCTGTGGAAGCTGAGACTTTTATTTTGTGTTGCAGTATTTCTAAGATGGGAATGGACAAAGTGGAAAAGTTTCTGAGTTATCTTTCTCACTATTTCCCAGTTACCTTTTAACCAAGCAGTGATTTATATCTTCTTAGGTTATTTTGGCATTTCATTAGAACAAATCCCTTTTTCTGCTACAACAGAAAAAGGTACTTCCAGAGGTATACACACTAGAATAAAAAAGTCTCATGTACATATTTTAAACAGATGTAGAGGACATTCCTCACCCATTTAACTACTTACTCTACACTGGTATCTAGTCAATCCAGGCTTCTGCGATTTAGGAGACTCAAAAATGTTTTCAGAAGTTGAATCAAATTTTTGTAGATGCAAGTAAGTCAGTTCATCAGACCATTTCTTTAACAATGAATACTTTCTCCATAAAAGGTAAAGTTTTGGCTCTATTACCTGAACTTAAATACATTAAAAAATGATGGAGGGACTACAAATCTTAAGAGATACTGACTTGTGTAACATCCATTGATTTGCATGTTAAGGCGGACGCTTGTATCCTTCAGAAATAGTGGTCTAAAAGTAACTTTGAGGAGAAGGAATAGATGTAAGAAAGACATTCTGGCAGGTAACTAAAAAGCTTTCATGGAGCCCTCACCACTACTTAACTGTGGTATAAAAACATAATTACAAAACTGGTGGTGAAAACACCAAGTTCATTTTACCTACATAAGAAGGGATTTGGAAGACATGCTGTGTGTTGAATGAGGGAAAAGCATCCTGCCTAGACAACTGAAGTTAAAGTAGCTGAACTGGGAATACAAGACAAGTCTTGGGAATGCAAGTATGAAATACTAAAAAGGTAGGTTACCTTACTATTTGCTATATCTGCAAGATGTTCCCCTTTTAGCACCATCCAGTACTAATGTCTGCTTTCTTTTCTGCAACTCATTCTTCTACAGCTTTTGCTCTTGCAAAAGAGCACAGAGCATACATTGCTTCTGGCTCAAAGCTCAGCACACTGATAGATGAGTTGGTTAATTTGGAGGAAGATCCTGCCCTCAATCTTCTTGAATGACCACTGCCACTGGAGAAAAGCATCTGTAACAATCAATTTACATCACCTTTAAAAGCAAGAGAACTTACTCTTGCAAGCAGTAGTTAGGTCTTGCAGTGATGAAGGAAAAGTAAGCTCTAAGTAGGAATTGCCACCAACTAGGGAGTTCTGCAGTACCTCCAGTGTGAAGCTGCTGCTACAAAGACAGCATATAGAGCCTGATAGATTGTATGCAGGTATCTCCTCTTATGTAGCCCACCACACCAGACTAGGTGTTCCATGGGTTGGGATAAGCTTCCAGGCCTCTTGGCACCTCCCCTGTTCCTTGTTACCAGGGAAGATGAACCCAACTAGAGACAAAACATTCTTGTGAAGGCTCTTACACAAGCTGGATACTCGCCCACAAAAAATGGTGGTTATCACCTTGGTATCTGATGTCATTTGATCTCATCCTGGTAAATCCTAGTAAAGTGATTCCCACTGAACTGGAGGAGGGATACAGTAAGATTGAAGGGAAAGGGAACTAAAGTATCTTATAAGGTATCTTATAAAATACTTTCTGAAAATTGAACCTATAGTAAAAGAAGTGGCTGTGTTTTTTCTGGTCTCTTTCTGTGCATAGCTTGGTAGGAAAAAAGCCTTCTTGGCTAAGCTTTTTGCCATGAAGATACTGAAAGAACAGCCGTCCAAAGAAAAGAAAGAACACGAAAATCAAGTATCAGCAGTTTTAGCTTTTTTTTAGACTTCACAAAACTCATGAAAATGAAGACAAGAAAAGAAAGCTCTACTTCAGCCAAATGGCACTAATGAATCGGAAGGGGGGAGGAGGGGGATTTTGTCATCTCATACATTCAGCGAGTGCTTGCTACGAGTTCAGCTGGGGTTAAAAAGTCTGAAATATTTTAGTGAGTACACACCTTTATGCTGAGTTTACCCGTAGAAAATGTCCAACTGCTCAGTTTTACCTTCTCCGTTTCCAAATTATCTGCCTGATCCATGAAGGAGGACGTAACAAGGGAATTCTTGTGGGGTCTTAAGTTATAAATTTTTCTTACCTTGTATAGGTTAATCAACTTAGTTTGCGCTGGACTGGCATTAAATACAAAGCCAGCTTGTTATATTCAATTTCAGAAAATCCTAGACAGATTTTTTCTGTTTGTCCCTATGCTACTGAGCAGCTTTTAAAGAATTTTAGTTTTTTGTGCTTAGGCCCTGTTTATGGCTATACTAGAAAATGATGCAGGTTTCAACTCATTTTGTTCTAACCTATTTTCTTATTTTGTTTGTGAATTAATTGTTAACACAGGCAAAAGTGACACAACTAAAATTGTACCTCAAGTTTGTTCTATACATAAGAACCAGAAACACATCAGTTAAAGCTTTTGGTATATGTAAGTATATGAAAAAACACATAAGCTCAGTAGACCTGAAGGTCCTCCACAGATGCCTTTCATTTGTATGGCTTTTGAAAAATAACCTTTTTTTTCTTTGATACATGCAGGAAGCTTAAAATATTTAGCTTTTTTCTTTTTAGACAACGTTCTACAGATTTTTACCGTACCTCTTGCCATGCACAACTGCCCCAGGATCCTCAGACTTTGCTTCCAACTCCTGAACTTCATCTACTAGTGTCTTGTAAGTAGCTCTCTTTACTCTGTAAGTACATACAAAATACTGCCAGACTCACTCTTCTTGAAAGTAGAACAACATATAGTTTCAACAATTATATAAATATTTGATTTAAAAATCCATTTCCCCAGACTTAAAACTAAGCTTTACAAGGAGAAGTATCAAAAAACAAATTTAAAGAATGTATTTTATCAGCTGTTCTTGCAAATTAGAAACAAAAAATATTTATTAATAAAACACTACAATTATTGAACCATTTAAAATACTACTAACTTCTGTAATAAGGTTTTTCAAAAACAAAGACGGTAAAAAATAATTTTATATAATCACCAGAATTGATCTTAATTTGTTTTTTATTATATTAGTAATTAGAATACACATTTAGAAGTCAGTACTTCCTTCTGTAAACCCCGGCATTTTCGTACTCACACTTTGTATACTATATCAAGAAGTAAAGCTGTCATAGGAATACACAGAAGTCCCATCCAAAACACTCCAGAGCTGAACATCATAGCTGCCTGAGGAGAAAATGCACAAAATGCCATGTCATGACAAGAACTACAAAAAATTTTAAAAATATCAAGTAGTTAGTTGAGGCTATCAAAAGCAAATTTAAATAAACCGTTCTAGTCTGACTAAGGTGAAATAGAACTTGAACTCCTTTCTAAAATCATCTGAGTTGCAACATAAATCCAGTAAATAGTAAGCACTACTTCATGTCGAGAAGCTGGTACAAAGATACACTGCTTAGCTCTTTGCATGGGGGAATCACCCCTCCACAATGCTGCTCTATACCACTATGTTGATTATAGGCATTTCCATTAAAATCAGATTTATCAAAAATCCACCCTTTCCCAACTTTGTAATACATTATGAGCACAGTTTTCCAATTTGCAATTGACTCTAACAGGATGTAATGGTTTCTGACCCTTATATGGATACTGGACACTGTTACAATCATTCTGCAATATAACTTGGATCAAAGTTAGCTCCCACAGAACTCGCTGTACCACCGTTCCCAAACTGCCACAGACTCGTTAAACAGATTGCTTAAAAATGAGAAATAAGGAAACAACTATTTATGTAATTATGAAAGTATGCAACATAAATGAAGATCTAACACATTAATACCTGGTGAAATATTTGAAAACCCTGTCATTGGTTTTATCTGTGTATTTGTTTTTTCTATACATCGCTATATGTAATACATAGGAATTTCTTCTGCTCATAAACTTGATCTGTAGTAATACTAAAAACTAAAACATACTGAATGGCCAAAACAAACATCACAATATATGGACATCAAAGGAAAAAAGTCTTTACCCTTATAATTCATGCTCAAATGTCTACATCAATAATATTGTGGACGCAAGAAGTATGATAAATACGTACTGAAGCACGTTACTAGAAGTTTGATTGCAGTCAGTAATAGAAACACTTTTATAATGTAATTAGATTGTAGAGAGGTTGAAAATAACATGACTACACAGCAATATCCTTTCAAATCCTTTGTTTCATTACTTGGAGACTAATTTCTTTCAAAGGTTAAGCCTCAGTATGCAAAATAAATAAGCTGAAATTTTACTAGTTTTAGTCAGCAGAGCAAGCTTGCAGTAGGTAGCTTGCAGTAGCTGAAGGCTAATTTCTCAACATGCACACATGAACATTTTAGAATTATACTCAATATGTCGATATATGAAAACAGAAGTGAATTATTTTCAGAAAAGAACCCTAATTCTCATATAAGCAAAAAGTTCTATTTACCTTGGTTTTGTATCCAAATTCCTAATGACTTGATTCTTTGGAAAGCATTAGAATGTGTTTTAACTAAAAATTTGGTAAACTTTCCATGGCTATGTTAAAAGGACATAGATATTGACCTGAGATTCTACTAACTATTTCTGCCAACAGCTGTCAGCAAAGGTGTAAACACTGAGCAGTAGCAGGTTCAAAATAAAACAATTCACATTTTCAAAGGAGAAAAAAAAAACCCAACAAAATTTTGTATCAGGAAGTGGAGGAAATGTATTAGTGAAGAAAATGTATTAGCAGTCACTTTATTAGCAAAACCTGACTTTTGACATACAGGATGAAATACTAATTTTCTAGAACAGAAGCTAATAGGAAATGTCTATCACACATGCATTTTGCAAGACATTTTATAATTAAGTAGCAATTAGATGGTTCCCTTAAAAACAAGAAAAAAGCACAAAAATACAACTTGAACTAATTACGATTGTTAATTCCTATTATTAGCAATATTTTTTAATTTATAAGGACATAGCAAAGAGCTGTCCTTGTGTTAGCCACCCGGTACCAAATGTTTGCTGGTGAAACAGCAAAAGTGATAATGTAGGTCTTAGGATGTTAATTCTGACCATTGTAATGCTAACTATGAATGAAAGAACAACTGGCGCCTACTATTCACTCCATCCAGCCTTTGGCTTTACAAATGAACAACATGAATTGAGGTAAAAAAAAAAAGTTTTTCTGCGTCATATTTGAAAGCCTGTCAGATTTTTTTCTTTTACAGAGTTAATCCAAATCTAAAAGATTTAAAGCCGACATTTGCGTTAAAGACAGAGGCCCTCTTTGTATTTTTTGGACGAAGAGGGGAAAAAATAAAATCCCACTGAGGTATTTCCTTCCTTTCTGTACAAGAAAGCTCCCCCCTCACTCTGTAGAAAACATTTTTGTCTCTAACTTTTCACATCTCTCTACACATAGGCAGGTCATCTGGGAAATGGCAAACCAATCCTTTTCAGACAATGGCACTAACAGGAGCAGCCTGTTCTGGGGACGGACTCTGGCTGCCTCTGTTTGTGGTTTACAAATTGTTCCTAATGTGAGAGATTTGTGGTCTATGCCAAGTCTTCCCCCTTTACGCCTTGTGAAACCAAACGGAATCTGCCACAAAAGTGGCTCCCAGGGGAATTCAGAAGTAATCCAAAATGAGAGCTGGGAAGCCCAGTTTATTGTAGGACTTAAAAATCCTGCAGGGAAGATAAATAATTTGTTCTACGTGTAGCTCATGCTCAATATTACGACTTTCTAAAATAAATTAACATTGTTTTTTAAGTTTAGATTTTTATATAGGTTCTCATTTTTCAAAAAATAAAAAATTCTGAGAAATACTCCTTTTCATGACTTAGTGGCAGATAAGAAATCCTGCCTGCAGAACATTTTTAATGCACTGCTGAAGATGTAGTGTTAGGAAATTACACGTCAGAATGAACAGAGAATATTTGGTTTTTCCTCATTATGAAATGATCTGCCAAAACAGCTAACTTGGATTTTAAAAAGCCTTTTAAAAATAAGAAGAGAAAAGATGAAAACAGCGGTAAAATTCTTGCGGCAGAAAAGCTTACCCTTTTCAGTTTATCTGTTTCAGGTATCATCTAGGTACATATCTTCTTCCTATGAACTACAAAGCTATAAAACACCTCCACAGCATCAAACTAGCAAAAGTTTCTCCTCTCAACCTACAGAAAAAACTTCATTAGTAGTAGTAATGTGCATGTGTTTGTCTTCACATGTGCCAAAGTTCTACTGTTGTAGTACTAAAACAGATCTGCATTAACTTCCAGTGCAATGAAGTTCCTACAAGTTCTAGTATTGCTTCTAGTCTTTCTTTGCTATGTAGAGTTTAAAAAACATCTTTTAGCTCCTTTTAATTAAGAACTGTGTTCCTCAGAATTCCAAAGAATTAAGTTCCTCTCTATTAGGACCACTGGTTATTAGGTATATTAACCAAGACAGACCACTGGAAGCAGAAAAGGTAAATTGGGCAGTTCAAAGATCAGCTCTGCTGTTCCTGTTTGAGAGAATGAGAATGTAACTACTGAATATGGAGAAGGATGTTTGAAATATATCTGGGAATAGCAGATTCTGGCTCACAAATAAATGTGTACTACTGGACTGAGTACAATTAAACTGTGAGGTTTGAGCAGTCAAAATGGAAACTACCTATAGGGAGTTAAACAGAAAAAGAGAAACCTCTTAGACAAATACTTCTGATTCCTGAAGTGAAAGACGAAAAGCAAACTTTAAATGTAATTAATTAAATAGTTAAAATATGTTAGTACCAGAATGGCAACATAATTTTAGGCTCTCAGGTGAGGACAGATGACTAAAATGGGCATGTTTTATGGGATGAATGACTAACTTAAAAAAATCATCAATAAATTACTGAATTTTTTTTGAAGTAACAATATTCTCCACAAATGTACACTGAAACATTTTATTTCTCTAAACAAGAGGTTCACATAGGTATAGAAAGGAAGACACATACAGATTACTGATGATTGTTTTCCAAAGATTCACAGGTCTGAAAAGACAAGTTGGGAAAACTTGGAAGGGGGATGAAAATGTGCTACAACTGTAGGATAATGCCTGTAGGGGCCTTCTGCTGAGAATGGGCTTGAGAAATATTTTGGACTATGAAGGAAAAGCCTAACTTTTATTGTTGAATTATTTCAATGTTCTTGAAAACTGTACTTCAGACATGCTCTATAATCAAGGAATAAACCCTTGCTGAAAATTTAGTACACCAGTTATTCCCTCTGAAATGAAGACACAGAATCTGGATGATATTTTAATCCAGACTGGTAAAAAAGCAGTGCAACAGAAAAAAAAAGAAAAAAAAAGAAAAAAAAAAAAAAAAAAAAAGAGAAAAATAAATTACAGCACAACTACCCTAGACGTTAGCTATTGAAGAATGACTATATTCCACAAGTTTTGTGATAATGAAGTGAGAATTGATAGACTTTGGTATTTGCTTACCATACAGAGCTCAAAGCAATTTTTAGAAATAGAGATTGCCAACTCAGTTATCTGCCAGGTTCCCTTCACAGCATGGCACAGTAATTTTCTTGTTTTGAAGAATTTAGAGGAATCATTACTTCTCAAATTTTAGGGGCATTATTTATAACTCTCCTTGCTAACACTGAGGAAAAGTCCCATAGCAATTTTTCTTAAATATACAACCATTTAAATTTATTATGCTGTGTTCTGCAAAAGTTATTAAAATAACACTCAGCTGTTTTTTAAAAATGCAGGACACAAGTATCCATTAATAGCACCTTTTACTGCTGGAGGGACAACACAGCAGGGTGCAAAAGCTGTAAGATCCTCATAGAGAAGCTGTTGATGTATGGGCTGGATGAACAGACTCTAAGATACACTGATACTGCTGAGTGGCAGTTGGTGATCAGTGGCAGTCTGGCTGGAGGCCAGTAACTGAAAGTGTACCCCAGGGGTCAATACTGGGTCCAGTTCCATTTAACATCTTCATTAAAGGTCTGGATGAGAGGCAAAGTGTACACTCAGGAAGTTTGCACATGACACAAAATGGGGGGAAGAGTGGCAAATGCACTAGAAGATTGTGTTGCCATCCAGAGAAGCCTCAAAAGGCTGAAGAAATTGGCTGACGGGAACCTCATGCAGTTGAACAAAGAGAAATGCAAAGTCCTGCACATGGGAAGGAACAACCCCAAACACCAGTATATCCCGGGGGCCACCCAGCTGGAAAGCAGCTTGGCAGAAAAGGACTTGGTCCCAATGGACACCAAGTTGAAAATGAGCCAGCAATGGACCCATGTGACAAAGAAAGTGAACAGTATCTTTGGCTTCATTAGACAAAGTATTGCCAGCAGAGGGGAAGGCAGGTCCCCTCTACACTCAGCACTGATGAGGCCACACCTAGGGAAGTCTTCAGTTCTGGGCTGCCCACTATAAGAAACACAAACATACTGAAATTAGTCCAGTGAAAGGCCTGAAGCATCTCTCATATAAGAGAGAAACTTGAGATAGTTGGGACTATAGGCTGAGGCTTAGGGGCATCTTACTGATGGAGACAGATTCCTGAGTGGAGGGTGCAAAGGCAGAGCCAGGCTATTTCCAGCCAAGCCCTGTCATGGCACAAGAGGCAAGGAGCACAAATTAAAACTCGAATCTGAACATCAGGAAAACTTTTCTTACTGTGAGGGTGACTGAACAGGGACATAGGTTGTTCAGAAATGTTGTAGAGTCTCCATCCTTGGTAATATCCAAAAGCTGTCTGGACATGGTCCAGGGCAACTTGGTGTAGCGTCAGAAGCATTAGACCAGATGACCTCCAGAGACCCATTCAACTGTTCTATGAGTGTATTCTATCCTAAAGACTTTGCTTTATAGGCTTTGCTCTACATTAGACTAAAACAAATTCCCACTTTTGGATCAAACTTTAGACAAACACCTTACTAGAGAAGAACTGTTCATTAAAGACTGAAGTATCTGCACGAGTACATTTTAAAAAAAGTTATTTGGTGTTTTTGTGCAAAAAGCCCCAGTGCAGTAAAGGCATTAAAGGATGCTTATCTAATATTTTAATAAGCATGATTCCATATAAGCAGGATACTTGGCATAATACAGAGAGAAGCATTATTTAAGAAACTAATACTGTCAATATAGTATATTCTAATACACCTTTCCTACACAGTGCAGCTAAATCATCCACAAGAAATATTACTGTTTCTCACAAGGCTTCTGCAAACCTCAATCAAATGATCTAAAATTCTGTAAAATACATGCTTGTACCTTAACTCCAATTTCCGTCAGTAGTTTTATAAATCCTCTGGGTCAGACAGAGCAGAAACAGATGGTGCTCTGGACAACTTTACAGTGCATTGTCTACAGTACCACAATATATTAAAATGTTTTTTGCATACTGAACTTTTGCTTTAGTATCAATGTCATACTTCTTATTCAAGTAAAGTATTATTATTCTAAGCTATCTTATTAATCATATAGGTGTAAAAAAAGAGGCCTAAAACTTCAGAGCACATAACAAGGAGCTTTACTAGTGTGAAATATACAACAGATTGATTTGTTTTTCACCCCTCCTCAATTCCAGGATTTCAACTCAGACCACAACCAGATTTTTTCAAGAAAGAGATAAGCATACTGGTTTAGAAATGTATCTATTTTTATAATTTAAAAATCAGTCTGTTTTTTTTTTAAGAGGACTTAAAGGAAAAGTAGACCTATTAACTGCAAGGATTTAAGCATTAATGGAAGGTTCTAGCAGCTTTACAGCCTATTGACACATGAATGAAGGCTGCTCTTAGTAGGTAATGTAAATTACAGAAATTTCATTAGTTAATGCAATTATTGCAAAAGGACTACATAGATATAAAAACATAGAACAATTTAATCACACCTTCATTTATTTGTGCAGTCATGATACACAATATGACAAAACATGGACAACAGGAAACTTCTGGTAATTCCCTGAATCACAGATTAAAAATGCATTTTGTTCAGTATCACAGAACAGTTTTCTGTGTATTGAAGAGTTTCAAAGAAAAAAGAAAATACACCTACAAAGCAAATACCTTATCAAATACGAACAGACTTGGCATTTACTTTTAAAAACTTATGCAAGGTTCATCTGGCTTAAACAGAAAATACCATTAGGTTGTTTAAAATATTTTGAAAGTATATTTCAATTATCTATTTGTTAATGTTATACATAGAAGTATTAACCTAATTCATATCAATGTAGTAGAAAGACAGACCCAGGCAGTTGATTTTTTCAAGTCCACAATAAAAATTTTCTTCTAGGGTGTAGTGACACCTTTTTTTGAAATTAAATGCAACTTGTTTGATGTAATGGGTCAAAACATACAATGTTAAACCTAACCACAAAATGCCTACAAAGAATTTTATGTTGGTTTTTTTTCTTCCTTTACTGGCACAGTAAAGTATTGGTCTTTACTGGTAAAATATCAAGAAAATAACCTGTAAAGTTCCTTGTTCACATGCTTCCATACTAGACAGTACTCACAGACAACAAATGCATGAATAAACATTTCTGCAGATGTAATGCAAATTGTAATATAATAAAGACTGCATTACAGAGGCTGCAAAGTTGTTATAAAATCAAGGAAAGCTTCTGAAATGTTTTCAATATTTCTTTCTCATAAGCTGTGCATGCCCATTCTTTCCCACAGAAATAGTGTTTTGCTACTACTAGCAAAATCCTCCTTGCAGGAAAGGTATTTTAATACTTTGTTATAAGTAGGTAGAAGTTGAATTCCTAGTCTTTTAGGGTCTGTGTCTAAGACTAGAAGAATATAGTCCCTAATTCTTAGAATAAACTCAAGGAAAGTAATTTTTAAATGAATGATTTTAAACTACAAGCAAAATAATATGAAAGTAAACAGTTAGTTCAGCTTAGTTAATGATAAAATATTTATGTCTTGTTTCTACTAAAAGACTCATGAGGTTTATTTGCTACAGAACCTGAACTAGCTTCAGATACTATACTACATAATTAATTACTTAGGTTATCACCCCTTTATATCATACATCCTTCTTCAGTTTTATGGCCCATTTTTCCATTTTCTTCAGCTTCATAAAGCCCATTGCTTCTCTCGTAGTTTTCATCCATTTTTCCCTCTAGCCTGTGTCTGCCAAAAGACCATGGTGAACTGACAGTTTTCATCTGAACATCATCAATCATGGAAAATTAATGAAGTTTTCTTCACTTGGAACTTTATTTCTTTAAGAAAAAAAACGCCACAACTGGAATAGAAACTGTTTTAAGGTTGACAAGATGTAACTGGTTTCAGAATTTTAATATGGGAACATGTTTCAGCTACTATAACCCAGACGCCTCCTGTCAATCTCTAACAGATAATCAGCTACAGAACTACTAGTTATTCGTATCAGGAGAACACTTGTGCCAGGATACCTTACTTATGTGAGTCAAAAGTCAAATTTCAACTCTTCTGGTGCACTACCTATTTGGCAACAAGTTACCACCACTTACAGGATTCAGGATTACTGTACTATGGAGAGCCATGTAGTTCCCACACTGGGAGAAATAGTACTGTATGGGTGGGTAAGTTGGGCAAGTGCGGGTCTACCAATCTTGAAAAACCAGAAAACAAAGGTCTTGATGCCAGAATTGTCTCAGCAATCTGGATCAACTGGACATTTTGGATCAAGGGGGCCCCTGTGTGTTTTTGTTCTGGGAAAACTCAGAGCAAAAGAGAGAGGCAGAAAAATATACCTGATTATACTATTAGGAACATGTCAAGGAAAGGAGTCTAGTGGCCTACACAACAGAGAAAAAATGCTAAAACTGTCATAATTTTTCACTTCACTATATTTTCTTTTTGAGCATGGCATTCTGCAGTCCTTCCTTCTGTGATACCAACGTACAGCAACCTATATGTAAAAGCCAACTTTAATTATCTTCTGTACAACTGGAATGATACACAAAATGATGGAAACAAAATTAGTGAAAAAAGCCAGAAAAACTTGCAAAAATAAGTGACATATTTGTTTCTTTGTTCAGTAAATGATTGGGTGATGCTTTGATAGTAAAAGATGAACACAAATCAACACCTCTAATGCTTTAACTTTGGGCCTCTAGCTTTAGTGCTCAAACATAAGAGTGTTTTAGCAGCATAAACTGACTTTTCTTCTGTTACAACTCAATTTTTTTTCGAGACATTACCTTGCAGTGTTCTCCCCTGAAACACATTTATCAGAGTTGAATATTTTATAGAAATGGATACAAAAAAAGAGTTTCAAAATATTTAGATGAAAACCTTCCTCTGCATCCAATGCACGAATTTTCCATCACCTCCATATGCTTTTTCTCTCCCCTTCAAGAGCACTAGAATTTTATTTTCTTGGAACAGAATCAGGAATAAGCAGGAAGAATCTTATTATTTTCATGACATTAATATGAAGAAAGACTGAATCCTTACTAGAATTTTTCATTAAGTTTTTTTCTATCTCAAAGAAGACAAGAAAAAGATATTTGTAGAAGACATCATCTAGCTGGGACTTAATTGTTGGATGAATATCGTGTCAAGAATTCTGACTGGAGAGACTATAAACCTACTAAGACAGAATTGTAGTTACCGGCTCTAAGAAGAAGAAGAAAGAGAATACCTTTAAACTTTTTAAGGACTACAGATATATAACCTATAACTATATATCCTTATAAATCTGAAGTTTATGAAAAATGGGGCATTTTTAATGAGCACATTTGGGAAAAAAAAATGCATGAAAGTCCCCTTCAGCATAATTTATCAGCTCAGACCAGCAAAAATGGACAAAAAACTAAGAAGTAGATGTCAGTTTTTGACACACTCATTTAACTTTTGCCAAATGTAGTTGGATGAATTTTTCAAGTCTGACTCACACATTTGAAGAAATTACACAAGCAGTATTTGCACATGCAAGCAGAGTTGCTTATATGGATTTGTTTCTGCCACACCACAATCTTTTGCACAGTTAAATCTGTGAATCTTTTAGTTTGAATACTTATGGAAGGCCTGACTTGCTACAGGGAAACTCAGTGAATTCTGCCCCGCCAGAGACCACTCAGTCAGTACAGTGGCTTCCAGGAAAGCATACAAAAATCCTGCTTCCAATCTGAGCTGCAGTAGGCATCAACAGGACTTTTAGCCACACAGAGTGCAGCACAAAAAGCTAGACCAGAGCTTTCAACGTAAACTTTGATGGTCTATGATACATTTAGAAGACTTTATTCTGACACCACAGACATCAAAATATATTCTTAGAAAGAAAACAAAACCAACCTCAGTCAACAACACCCCCCTTCAAACAACTTCATGCACATACATCAAAACTACTATATACACATACATGAATAAGCAAACACACTTAAAAAGTAAGACTACCCATTTCAAGTACAGATAAAGTTTTATCACAACAAATAAATGATTTTAGGTTCATAAGTCAGACTGCTTTGGCACAATGTTGAATTCAAACCCAAAGAGTATTATTTTTGTCAACAGCTAAATCTCATTAATGAAGAACCAGTTCTACAAGATCACAGGAATTACATTCCCTCAAAAACAGATGTTTTCACAGTAACTTCAGAGTCTGAAAATGTACTAGCTAGAACATTGTTATTTCAGTAGTGAAGTAGCCACCCTTATATCATACCAGGTATAACACACCATTTTGTTCCTACTGTGCTTATGAAAGTTCTGCTGTCATAAAAAACATAAAAGTTTTTACAAAATCTCTAACAACACCAAATTCCAAAAACATTCTGTTTCTTCTATAAAATACAGTGTATATGAAGAAAAATGCTGAAGTATGAGAGCTTCAATTACTTTAATTTACAATAATGTATAGAATTAGTTATGAGTACTGGAGGCAATGTGGTAATGTACAAAATCTACATATATAAATAGGTAAGACCTTATAATAGAGAAGAAAACCAGCTAGAAATTGTGTAATTTAAAATTCTTTTCCTTAGGTGTCCAAGTATTTAAGGTAATGCCTTGTGCTATCCATTAAAATGTAGTAGTTACAGAAATGCCTATATACTATTTTTTCCTGTAACTGTTTATATAGGAGGTTGGATTTATGAGTCTTAATTACTTTCAAGTGAGGGAGAGATATGCATCTACATTTCCCACATGGTGCATAAATTTTTAAATTGCTGAATTATGTCACAGTGCTGGTGGAGTTGCAGGGACTCACTCATTTACTGGTGTTAAGGCTTGACTTAGTTGATATTCTTTGAGAACCATTTGAAGAGTATCTTTCTGACACAAGCAGTATACTCAGTTTCTGATTCCCACTGAGAATGTACACCACACTTCTCAGCTCAGGAGGTATTGGTCATGGCCAGAAGCAGACATTAGTGTCTGGGAAATTAATACTTCAGATGTTTCTGGAACTGAATGGTATTGAGAATTTGGGACTGCAGTTCCAATTAAATCAGATAAGGCAGCAAATAAGCATCTTTTATGGATTCAATTCAATTTGGAATATTCAGAGCAGGTTTATACAAGTGGGATTACAAATGAATGAGAAACCACTAATTACTGTCAAAAGGTTAAAGATACACTACTGTAATGCATTCCAAGCAGCACATTAATAGAAAGGGAAGTGTGCATGACAAGCAGTCCATGTAATGTTATGGCACCTTAAATTTTTTTGAGGCACTTCACAGTTTCAAGTACATGGCAAATTTGTAAAATTCAAGATTAAAAACAGCCTTAACCAGGCTACTACTGGTTACTTCATTATAAAAAAAAGCTCCAGAAAAATAAGCTCTGTAATTCTGAGTACTGCATTTGGTAAGACTTTTCTTTAGAAAATTAAAGCTTACCTAAGAACTGCAAAGCAGCTTACCTGTCTATTCTTTCTCATTAGAGCACATACTCACAGCCTGTTAGCTGAGCTCCATTTTCACAAGAGTAAAAATTGATTGTATTTTAAACAGTCTTGGCTACCATATTGAAGATATAAAAGACAGAATGACATATGCACCTCTAGTTAGCAAAAGGATCCAATAAAGATTAGGTCTGTACTACAGACTGAAACAATATTTTTTCACACATTTGAGTGTTAATTAAAAAATATTTTTACCTCTCCTGACATATCAGGTGCCATAGGAATGACTGGCCACAAAGAAGAGTAGATTCCAAAAAACACTACCCAAAGTGCAATGCTTCCCCAGATAGCTATATGGCTGAACTGTTAAAACAAACAAACAAAAGAACTATTATCACAGATGCATTGTAACATAATATAATATCTTTGCTACGTAGTACTTACAATGCTATTTTGATATATCGGATTAAATTTCCAATGCCTTGTATTAATTTAACTCTACTACTTCACTTAGATATTTCTTAAAGGAAAATGATACTATCAGCAGCAATATTACTGCATTTTGAGCCAATTTAACTTCAGTTATGGTAAGTCCAGAGTAATTTGATTTTTGTAGGTTAAGTGTTAAATTTGTCCTGATTTTCAATATTGAGCATTATTTTTTTATATGTGGATATTCTGTCCTTCCACACAGTAACCACAGTTTGCTACTGTGTGGGCTGACAAACTGTTAAAGGGTGCAATATGATAAATAAGAAGAAAATAATGCAATTATTCATCCATCATATTTCACAGAACATTTGAGAATCTGGACAAAGACATTTGCTTACCAAAGTCCAATACGAGGTCTCTAGTCCAGCCTTCAAACACACAGTCAGAACCACAAACTTAAGGAGAGAAAGGCAGAGAGAGGATTCTTAATATGGGAATGTTAACATACAGAAATTATTAGTTTGGTTAAACTTTCAGGAGAAGACGAAAAAGTAAATTGCCACTAGAAGATTTAAGGATACACCCCAGTAATGAGCTAATAATAGAACACTAAGAATTACTAGCTTCCATTAATAATGGCCACCCACTCGATTTGCATTAGAAATCTTATCCTTGCTTCTTAGAACTCAGTCTGGCTCTTACGAAGTTGTTAGCATCTTTATTGATGGCATTTTGGTTACACAGAAAGGTTTGTGAAAAGTGTAGTAGTCCTTTTCAGTAGAGATTGAAGACCCTCTAATAACAGACAGGATGACTACAACTTTCCACACCAAGACAGATTTAGAAGACCTAGATGTTGGACTGAAAGCTTGCAATTGTTCAAGCTTACATTGGTCTAAAAAAACAACCAGAAGTTTTATTCACTTCATTGGTAAATGAGTCATCTGCACCAAACATTGTAAAGCCAAAGAGTTAAATGTTGGTAATCTAAGACCTGTGTTCTGCATACAAATAACATGTTGAAGTCTGTCACATCATTTTCATTATTCCCTCTGATCTTTACTCTTCTTATCTTTACACTTTTTATGGAGCAGTCTCTGAAAACATCAAATTTGTAGGACATGCTCTATTTTAGTTTACAGATGAGCAGTAGGAGAAAGTTTATAATCCCACAGCAAGGAGTAGTTGATAAAGGAAAATTGTTTGTCTCCTTCCTTTGAAATTCACTCAAACAAGTTTTCTGTTTAACAAAGAAATAGTTATTACATTTTGTAACCCACTTGTGAATGTATATCACAAGTTCTGCTTTACCTGGAATCTGAAGAATATGAGGCTGAAAAAAGGAGTCCTAAAGACCAAACTCCAACTCTAGCAGCTATAGTTTAAATTCTAGTTTGTTGGACAAGTTGGCAGCACTGATCGTTAGTGAGTTTGTTTGTGTTGAACTTCAAGTAGCCTCAGAAACTCAGAAGAAATGTACTTCAATCAGAAGCTGAAAGCAACTAGTTAAATATGTATGACAAAACTTTCACTATGTCTGGTGCACAGAGGGATACAAATACTGCCAGAAAGCTTCCACCTATAAGCTTTTACTTTCAATTCTGAAATCCTGAAATCTCCTATCAACTGTGCTATTAAGGACCAAAAAAAAAAAATAGTTGCAGCACCACAATTTCATCATCTAAAACATGTATGAAATCTAATTAGAAGAAATTGAGGATGATTATGAGTATTATAATTTGCTTGGTCTATCCAGTTTGGGTTCTGTATTTGGATGTGTGAAAAAAAAGAATTATGGAAAAATAATCCAAACAAACTCATCTGGTACACTTGTTTGCTACTTAGGTCAGTCATAAGAAAAGAAAACATCCTTTAGGATGATATCAAACATTCCTGCTGCATAGACAAAATGTATACACGAAACAAACACTGCAGATCTCTATAAAAGGAGATACACAGTGTTGAGTATATAGCTTTTACTGACCTGTGATGGGATCATAACTGATACCCCTAACAAAATCACCAACTATGCACAGCCATGCCCTCAAGAATATGGGGTTTATTGCTCCCTCCTCCACTTGATCCAGACTTACAATAGTGCACTGAATCCTACCCAGGAAACAAGAACTCAAGCTGGTATTCTGTATAAAGACTGAGCTTTTTTTTTTTACAAAAAACCCTCTCAAGAATGGTCACATAGATATTTTCACAGCACTCTATTCCTATTTGAAATTTATGTTTAAAGAAATAATTCCAGCACATGATATGAACCAGTACATATTTTTGATATTTGTGGATCCAAAGAAACGAAACTATATCAATTTCTGAATTCCTTTTTTATTGACTCTTGCAGAACTGATGACTGCAGACTTTTAAAAACCACATTAAAAACAGAATGAGGAAAGAGAATTACCTTAGCCTCAGAATCTTGATATGTCTAACAACTGTTACTGCACATACACTTCACATGCACAGAGCTAAAAAAAATAAAACTCTCCACCCCCATTTTGAAAATCTCTCAAAATTCACGTATGCTGCAGATTTCCTTGAATTCCTGTGCAAGAGCAGGAAAACATCAATTGCAACTTCTATATATCCCCAGACTTTTAACTTGAAGGAAAATAGTGGTTTTTCGGGAAATTCTTGACCACTCTGAAGGTTAGTAGCAAGCAGTTAACCTCTCAAGTTTCAGCTCTCCTAGCTGAAAACCAGTTGCAGAATGTGACAGATGAGCAGTATTGCGACCTCTGTTTTAGCACGTGTCTAGAATATTTTCCTTTTATTTGAGTTATGATGTTTCCTTACTCCCTGAGGAAAGTGATTTTGATGTGAATTCCTACTACAGCCCCCTTACTTCAATGGAAGAATTAATTTCTTTTTTGTACCTGCCACCAGTAAGGAACTTGAAAAATTAATTAAATTTTTAACATTGAAGAACAGAGGACAGTAAGCATAAATCTAATTTTGCTTCTAAGAGAGATCTTGGAAAAGCCGCTGCTGAGTAACATTCATATCTAGTCAGTGAAAAACACATATTTAGCTTTACTAATTTATTCTAGGAGATAAAAGATTAAAAGAAAAAAAACCCAATAATGACTAGTATCTATGAGAGTAACAGAAGCTTACTGTTAGGTATGGATCAGGTGTACTTCTGGTGGTTTGATTGCCTCTGAAAAGGCATCCCAAAACCTTTGTTCAATATGGCTCAATGCCTCTTTTAAGGTCTCATGATAAATTAAGAGAGAGAGAACAGGATTTTATCTTCAGAAGTCCACAAATCATTTCTATAATCAATAACCTGAGATTTCTCCAATGCAGAAACTGAACTTAATGAGCATGCTAATTAGGGAAGTATAATTCCCATTATTTAAAAAAATAGACAATTTACAGTAAAGGACAAATGTATCTTCTGCATCTTTATTAAACTGCTTTGTTATAAAAATGGAAATTAGAACACAAAGTGCACATCAAAACCTCTCAAAGAGTCATTAAAGAGCCATTTCTTATTCTTAAGGCACTTCTTAAGGCACTGCACTGAATTAAGTCTTCTATGAAGATAATTAATAGTAATAGTAGCACCGTATCTTTAAAAGAGTTAGAGCAATATAGACTTACAGTGTATACAGTGTTCCCCAGGAGGAGGTAATCAGAAGTTTTGCCATTGCCGAATACAGTACCTGGAAATGAAAAAGGGATAAAAATAAAAACATTTAAACATCCACAACAGTGCTCTATATGATCTTAATTTTGATACAAAAGAGATGGTACCGCTTTCTACAGGGTACTAATAGATTTTGTCTTGAACTGTACTGAACACTAGAGAACTATGACTTGTATTATGTTTAGTGCTTTAAAACTTTCAGGGACTTCAAGGATTATGCAGGAAACAGGAACTTTTTGTAACATCACATACCAATAAGACCAACTTTGTATTCAGTAGCAATGCAATTAGAGTTACTTTTAATATCAGAGATATAGTATCTTACCTTCAGAAAAACATGAAATATAATGGCTATAGTGTATACTGATTATAACATATAAGTAAGCAGAAAGCTTAGAGTCAGATTTTCATGAATTCTGGTATTTTTGGTATGGAAACTTATCTTTGCTCTTGTCCATATTTCTGAATTCAACTTTATCAAAAATACAAAATATACTCAGTTTCAATTCTTGAGATGCTTGTCATTCAAAATTTTCAAAATTTACACAACTCAAGTAGGTGGATTCCTAGATGTACATATCCATTTGGCACATATGAAAACACACACACACATCAATTAATGCAAGCAGTCAGAGCTCTAAAGAGATGCATTTTCATAAAAAAATCACATTTTCATAAAAACCACGTGTTTCCTAAGTTCATGATGCTGAAGCAGTGAATTTTCCATTATTTATCAGAACCTTATGACTACTTTTACAGTGCAGGCTTTTCTGATCCCAGTTCTGTCAAATTTCTTTTTAGACATGGGATAATCAACAACTGAATGATTATGAGGAAATTCCTCATTCTCAGTTAAAAGTAATGAGGTGGCTACATTTTCACATGTTCATTTTTGAAATGCTTTTAGCATTCAAGACTGTTCATACACTGCAACTAAACCAACTAAACTATAACACTCTGCTGTAGAGGTTCTAACCACTGGGATCCTGCTTTATACTGCCTTATACAGAGATATCAAAATGCTGTGTATGTAGTACGTAAGGATAAAAGACAATAAAAAAAGAAAACAATAATAAAGAAGGATTTTTTAAAAAGCTGTATTGAGGAAAGAGAAGAATAAAGGTATTTTTCCATGGGGGGCATTGAGGGATGGGTTTATAACTCCTCTGATTAGGCTGGGCAGAGGAAGGTGACAAAAATGGTGATAAATGCTGATAAAAATGGTTTGTAGTTGGAAAAACTTATTTTTCCACTACCTCAGCTGGCATACGGTATATTAAATACTGCTATTTAAGTATGTTTTCATATTTGTGTTGAATGTTTTTCCAGCCTTCATATCATCTTTATATATGCTTGAAATTAAATCCATTTTGGTTGTGGATGAAGAGTGCTCTTCTCTAAAAGCTTTTCAGGACTTGTGAAGACAGATTAACAGAGAAAAAAATGATCTATTTACTGATATTCTGGAAGAGATGGCAGCGGACAACTTCACACAAAAATATTAGAATAAAAGTCCTCCTAAACCTAGCTGTCTCCCATTCCATGATGAGGAGCTCACAATGGCTGCGTCCTAAGCTCTAGTGATACTGGTTGCATTTCAGACACTTCCCCTATTTAAGTTTCTCCCTGGACAGACTAGCACACCAAGGACTACAGGAGCTGAAGCCTGAAAAAAAAGAAGCTGAGACCATGGCTTATTTTAAAGATTATACAAAAGAGGGAGCACCTGGTGAATTTACTAGTACATACAAGTTTGGCTTCTGCCATTTATGTTGACAAAGTTGCATCAGAAGAAGGTTCTGTGAAAATTTATGTGTCACTTTTCATATCCACATGACAGTAGATGGAGTATAAATTTTGTGTACTGTACAATGGTAAGGTCCTATGGAGCCAATTCTGACAAACAATTCTTACAAATCCATACTTATTCTCTGATCACATATTTCTTGACATACGCAGTTTGAAATTTTCTACTTACAGATAAAAAACTGGTAGATAAGCAAGACTAAGACTAAACAGAAGAATTTGACCAGGATAAGGGCTCCAAGAGATTTTAATCATCTTCAAGATTTGCTTTTCAATGTTCTAATAAATACCTGCTCAAATATGCACTGCACTGCTTTACAATACACACCTAGCAGTAAAGAGCATAATGAGAGTAAGACAGAGGAATACGCAGGCAGCTACGTCTATTTCCACCAGCCAGAATGTTGGGACTCAGCACCCTAATGCACAAAGCTGAGCTGTACCTTTCGTATTTCAGGATCTTCCTGCACCTCTTCTTTGCTAAGAGCGGGTAGAAGCTGAGACCTGTTCTCAGAAGTTCCTGTCTCTGGTACTCCTTAGGAAACTAATAGCATTATTTCCCTTTCCTCTTTACACACACAGACACTAGAGATTTAATTAATAGCACATCTTATTTTGCACTCATATCTCCTTCATGCAGAACTCTGACCACCAGACCCATGCCAGGTACTGATTACACCACCTCCTGATGTACACAGTTCCCCCAGGTCCCAGTTCTGCTCCTTTACCCCACTCACCCTTTCTCTGGCAATGAAAGGGGAAGGCAGCAGGCAATTTGTTCAGACTCGTAGAGGCCACTAGTCAGCAAGTCAGTTCTAGACCAGGGTTTGCGGGCCGAGAAGGCTGAGCTACAGTGCTCATATAGGAATCTTAGCTCTGCCATTCACACATAAACTGTACTCTGCATCACCACATATACTCATTGAACACTTACCATGGTGCAATGCATAAATCTCTCACATGGATTGGCTGCAGCTTTGAACAGGGATTTCAGTTTGAATTTGGGATGATGGTTTTAGAGTACGCACTGACATTTTGGGATCTCATTCCTCCTGGGTTGTCTAAACCTCTCCAATGCAAACTGTTGCCACTGAACTCACATTCAATGTGATGTGAGTGGTCTTTCAGAGAAAACAGGCTGCCACATACCTCCCTTTACCCATTAGGAGTCACTGAGTGTAAGATACTGTGCAAGTTTTTCCCTTAATCTTTTGGGGCACAAGCAGCTGTGACTGTCTCACTATCTAGTCTTAACAGTTTCAGAATGTCCATGAGAACATTTCTGTCCCCTATGCCAGGGCAGACTGCTTGGCTACATCACCAAAACTGAGCAGAGACTAAATTTCAGAAAAGCTGCAAGGTACACCCTTGTTTTTTTTCTCCCCACAAACTGGAAGCAAAACAAAACCCCACCTTTAGGAGAGCTCTCCCAGCCCCGAACACTCCCACAAACTGGAAGCAGTGCTTTCAAGTTTACTTTAGTTAACCCCACTTTCCTCTCAACCACCTGACTGCCTTCTGCAGCTCAAGTGCATATACAACAGCTGAATTAGAAGATGGACAGGACAGAGCAGTCCAAGATGTCACTGTTCCTCTGCCAGAATCCTACTCATAGAAATATAAACTGGCAGGTTAGTATGCCCTTGAAGTAACATGACAGAATGTATACACAACAAAAAAAAATGTCGACAAAATGAAAGAGACAATACAAGGGATAGCAGTGGTTTAGGATCTTGTAGGTATTTACCACGGCAGTGTATTTTACAAAAATTAGAACAATTAAATAGCAATTTCTTTTCCTCCATCTCATTTCAGTTTTTATAAACCCTATTGAGATAGTTAAATGTATATGTACATAATATTATTCCTATTTTTACACAGATTTTAAATAAAACATTTTAAGTATATGGCATCTGGTCTAGTTCTAGAAATGGTATATTAAAATTTAATCACACTGAACTGTCAGTATTTAAAAAAGCTTCCCTTAGAAAAAAGATAATATTTAGATATTTTTTACTGTTCAATATTTTATTTTTATTTTTCATAATACTTACCATGCTGGAGGGCTTTTAGTGGAAACCAAAACAGAATGAATGAGTGGAAGAGGCCATTTAAACAATGAACCCAGAAAACCTAAGAAAGAGAAAACAGAAAATCCATGAGAACCATTTGCAATAAACTAGCTCTGTGAACCCTGACCTTTCTTTTTATCCGTATGTTAGATTCACAAAATGTGTTTTTGTCAGGCCACCACTGTGAAGTAATATAACTGACAGGCACTTTCTGCCTCTTAGCTCTTCATGGGTCATTTGTTTATTTTTATGCTTTGAAAAAAAAGTGTGTATTATCTCCTCCTTTTAATTTCAATTCAGAATGGAAATTAAAATATAAACATATGGGAATATCATCAGAAAAATTAAACTAAACCAGACAGTTAGAACAATTGCTACATTCTAAGCAGGGAATTAAAAAGGACTCTAGCTTTCATAATTTGCATTTAGTATAAGAATAAATTTAGATGGTAGAAAAATCAAAACCTGAGTTACACATATGCCTAACATATATATTCCCACACACAAACAAATTAAAAAAGGACAAATATCAGTTTCTTCCTTAAATTTCTCCTTACATGCTCTATTCTTGAAGAGCACAGTTTGATCATATTGTAATTCCTTTAATGTATTTGCTAAACAACTGAAGTTTTACTTTCAAACTTATTTTCATTTGTAAGAGATGCCTTCTGCAAAGAACTGTATTAAGGATCAACAATCTATTAATGCTTTCCATAATATACTGCATAATGACATAAAAAGACTTAATAAAAAATATGTATCCCATTTCTTTCAGTATGGCAATTACGTTTTTTTCACTAACAATGCTTTTGACTATTATGGCTTTTATTGTAACTAACTGATGTGTATCTTGAGTGTTAAGGTGTTCAAACAATTGAAATTAAGTTGCCTCTCTCACATTTTCCACAATGTCTCAACATCTTTTGTTAGATTATACAGCTACACTAGGTTGCATGATCCAATTTACACTCCAATACTTTGCACATTTAAACTTGTGCTACTCATTAACCTTTGTCTCTCCTTCTTGCTATGTCATTACCAGAAGTTTTTATTTGACAGAAAGCACAGGTGGGTGCAAGAAAAATTAGTTCTACTTTTCCATTTTCCTGACCAATTCTTTTTGTCCCATGCTAATCCTTTAACCTCTGTCATGACCTCATAACCTTTGATCCCTTTTACCATAACAAATATCTGCATCAATATTCAAGGCAGTAAGGTTTCCAAATCTTTAACACCAACTATTCAACTTATATAGGTGGGAATTTGTAGCTGGTGAGTTTGTAGACGTTTACTCATAGCAAATGTTGTATGGAAACAGCCACAGAATTTCCAATTAAGTCAACAATACATCTGTGCAATAATAAAAATATTAAAAACTTACTTTGAAACAGAAACCAACTGTTGTAACTTGTACTTACACTACTTATTAAAACTATCACAACACAAAAGTGTCTATATTCATGGATCCCTGAAAAGTCTCATATTTGTAAAGCATTCACAGGGACACAAGAGACTCTGTTACCTAGTGTCCTTTCAACTTTCAGATTGGCTTTTGTAGGTGAAGGGATGAAATGAGGAAGAAGGAGAAAAATCTCATCTCTTCAGTGAACAAAGATAGTTTAGACAAATAACTATATATATATTGGGGTAACTGCAGTTATACAGCACAAGTGGCACAGATAAAAGAGCTAAGTATGCTGGATCAGCTCTGCACATCTAGTACAGACCATCACACTTAGGCACTGTTAATTCAATGATATAATCAAAATGTCCCAAACTCCAACATAAAATGACATTACTTGAAATGTCGCAATTACATTTACAAGAAGTAAAATCAGAAGAAACTCTTACAAAAGTCAAATACTCATGAAATCACAGATTCAGGAACAAGTTTAATTTAGTTTTTTTAAGAGATTATTTATGGGCAATGCTGTAGAAATTTTGCATATTTTATGTATTAAAGAGTCCTACATTCTTCTACTACTACTTATGCTAGCCTCTCTAAGATGAATGTCACCCATTTCCCACCAAAAGTAGCCTCAGATTCCTTTTGATCCACACTGACACATTCTTGACTCCAAGTATTTTTTCCCAAAACTCAAAATTGAACCATAAAATCACAACTCCAAATTGACAAAGCATAGTACCATGTCCCTCCCTCTACAAATCTAGTGGCAGTTCTTATTGTCCTCTGCGACACTTCTCCACAGGCTTCAGTAATCCATTTCCATATAACAGTACAAATACATACAGCCCAGCGACAGTGAGGTCTAATCACTTCTGCCTACAGAAGACAGCTTTATTACCAGCAGGAAAAAAAACAAAAGGGATCGAAAAAAATTAAATCCTTCTTGTTCATTTCCATACTTGTTAAAAATGAATGTATATATATACACGATTTCTACCACTCACTGATAAGTGTACACCTGGAAATAGTAGTAATAAAAATCCCCTCCGTTTTTAATTACGAGCAGAATAGAACAAAAAGGGTAACTATACTGAATTCCTATGAATTTTTGCTTTATTATGTTTGATTTTTAAAAAGATCTACCTTAGTATTAAAGTCCAGTGCATTCTGGGAAGTCTTGTATAACTCAGGGTATTTCAGCATGTTTTCTTTTCGGCAGGATCTCTCAAATATTCCAAGAGTTAGTGGAGGCATTGCTGTAAACATCTAGTAGATGGTTTAAAAAGAAAAAATTGCAAAACTTAGAGGTGAAGACTTGCTTAAAGATTGCTTACTCAAGAAACATTCATGGTTAAAAATAACTAAAGCCACACAAATTGTCTTACCACATTGTAAAGACCTATACACCATCTTTCAAAAAGAATTTGTCCAGAAAAGCCATTGACAAATGCAAACCAGATCTGCAAAAGATTAGAACTATGTATTACTCACATGTCTTGCAAGCTACAATAAACAGATTTTTCCTCAGCTTTGCAAAAAGGGATATCCCTGGAACACATTTACAACACAGTTGAAAATATTTTGGTTTAAACCTGTATGAAAAAATTAATGATAAATCCAACTTTCAATCAAGAACAGATAGTGGGCAATCTAGTCAGATACGTGAGCAATTGCATGTAAATAGGAGATTAGTCAAAGGAGGTAACTTTTCAGAAGAAATGTCAGGTTCTTTAAGGTTTTAAGGGTGATTTAAGCACACTTAATTCTTAATGAAATAAAAATTCTGAGAAATGTGGGCTGGTGGAGGGGGAACCTACAGATTAGTAGTCATCGTCTTCTCATTGTTAGCAAACTTGACTAACAGATTTCATAGAGTAAGCTGCTGTTTGGAACTTAAAACTACCAATATTCCTTACTCATGAGAGGATTATGCTCTACCAGAGCGCTAAAGTAAAACTACTTAGTTAACAAGCACTAACTCAACGACAGGGTACTTTAGAGAGGGAAGTGGATATCTCTTATTGCATAATTTTTATCATTTTTTGCTAAAAGGTTGAAAGAAAACAAATTTAATTTGAAAGGCAGCATAACATATTTTCTCATGTTTTTCAGCATAGCATGCAGCACATCTACTTTCTCCTGTTTCCTCATGCTTGTATTAGTTCAATGACGAAGTGGAGAAGCAGCACATCTGATGAATCTTTATTAACAAGTTACACTGAAACTGTATTGTCTAAGACAAACGTAAGCTCTTAGGTAACACAAGTCAAAATCATCTGAACATTCTACTCAATTTAAGACTCATGTTTTTTAAATGAATTTTTAGATGCTGCTTTCTTACAGTTCATATTTCATTGAACTTCATTAAGGAAGCATGAATTGATGCAGTCAATATATATGTTTATCAGTATGTACCCAGGCTGGCCTCCAGGTGACTGGATTCTATGACCAAAATCAGATTTTTTTTTTTTTTTAAATCATGTAGCAGAATGTCTGAACATGTTTGTGACTACTTTGAGATGGAAAACCTCCTGAATTTGGCAACTATTAACACTAAAAATGGGAAGTAAAATCCAGCCAAAATTGCTATTTGTTAAACAGATAAGAGAAGAGTAAATTTTTGGTTTTGGTGACCACTTATTGGAAGAAGATTTGATAAAAAGTCATGACTGTTTGAGGCTGCAATACAGAAAGAGAGAATACCCTGAATTTGTCAAAATCTTATAATGCTAAATTTCTTTACTTTGGTAGATTTAAGTGCAACAAGTACAATTTTCTAACCTTTCAGACTATACACTGAAAAGATAACGGAATTACTGTATTTCAGCTGAATCAGATTTTTATCAGCTCCAGTGTATTATGATTTTTGACTTTCAAAATAGGAATTATGATTTAATTATGGTGAATTTAGCAGATATTTGTTGGCAGCAGTTTCTCAGGAGCTGAGTGTAAGGGTGCAAGACGAGTACATAATCAGTTGTGCATTACAGAATAATTAATTATGCACTCAACATCAGTACAATTGATGCTTTTTTTTTTTGTTTGTATCAAATACTGGTGTAAATTTTAGAAATCTCAATTTGAAAGGGTTAGGGTGGTAGAAAATATGTGACTCAGCAGGTGGTCATAAATATGTGTACATCTCATTGCTGGTAATTTCAGACAGTTTAAGAAAAGTAGGAAGAAAATAAAAGACCACAAGCACCCATAAACTTGACCCTTCATAACCAAGGAGTATATGGAAAAGACATTAACTTTCTACTGTGATTTAACTAGCAGGAAAAGTGTTATAAAACTCTAATTTTAAATGAAAGGCCTAAATACATACACTGAATCTATTCCACATGTTGACTGCTCTTACAGGTAAATGACATTAAGCAACCCTTGGAAATGTTTTGGAGTGACTTTTTAAAAGAAATGCAAGTATTTAGGACAAAATTTTAATTTACAGTCGAATATTGCTTTCATCTTATTTTGTACAGAATTTAAGTTAGAATTTTCAAGGCATTTGAACTAAAAACGGTTTTACTGTAAAATTGTAAAGAAGTCCTTTGAGGCATAATATTGACTTCCTGAAATATTAGCATTTACTTTCTTCTAAAGAAAGCACACAAGTTATAGGCATTTTAGTTCCTTTTAGTGTAAAAAGGGACTGGAATATATCTTGGTCAGAGGTCTAGAGGCAAACTAAAGAGACATGAAATTTGGTAGCATCTCTAGGTTCTGAAGTTCCTATGGAATCTCTCAAAAAAAGTCTTTGAAGAAGAAGTCTTTCAGTGTGGCTAAAAGCAGTGATCTCTAATAGAAACACTACTATTTAGTGGAATACCAGAGATATAACTTTAAGAGATGAAACATCTTTAATATCTAAGCAGAAACATTAATTTTATATTGTTTACAAGACAGTATTTGAATGTTCACATTAAGAACAACTATGGCTCAAAATTAAAAGATCGAGAGGGTGGAAAAAAAAAAGACAAAGGACAAATACAGCCCTCACCTCAAACTGTAAGAGAGGAAGAAAAGAACCCGTGTATTTGTCTTAACTTCTGAACCTTGGACCCTAGAAAATTACACTCTTAATCCTATATGAAAAAAGTAATACAGAGCTTACTACATTATTAATAGTGAGAATGACAAGAAACACTTGCTTTGCAGTGGGCAATTTATTCACGGACAAGTGTGCTTCATCCTAGTTATCAAGGCAGCTGTACCTGCAAAGTAAGTTTTGAGGACGTTGTACATGATACTAATTTAGGAGTAGACTCAAACACTTCTCTCTTAGGGTATAGGTGCTACTCTAACTACTCAAATTACTAATCCAGAACCCCTTTACAGAAGGACAGGTGATTGGTGTTCTTAAAAAGTATTTTAGACTATATATGTGAACAGGCACTGAAAATTCAGACCATTCTGTAGTTCAACAGCTACAAAATTTTCCATCGAAAAGGAAAGATTTAAGTCCCCAGCTCGTCTAAAATGAGATGGACCTGAACGCAGATCCTTTTATGTCTTAAGTTTTCCAACTATGTAATGCAAAAATGTGGGCATGAGCACAATCACTTTCTGCTGTGTGTGTTTCATACTGAACTCAGTGCAGTTTGCACACCTCAAGTAAGCCATGGCATAATGAACCACAGCAACTGAACTGTGCAGCTCAGACCCAGTGTGAGTATGCACAGAAAGCCTGCTCATGGTTGGAGTTATGCATGATATGGGTGTCAGTGTGATTATGAGTATTCTGATATGTCAGGCAAAGGAAATCAGGAACAAAATCGTAAATTCCAGTTATGGACATGAGCAGCAAAAAGTGGGAAACTCAGTAGTGAGAAGAAAAGAGCTTGGGGGAGGGGGAAAATAATCTCGCCATCATCCAAAATTTATGGATTAAAAAAAGTCATTACAGCTCTAATTACTTAATATCTTAATAAATTAATTATTTTTATAGTATCACTTAAATTGCTACAAACAGCCATGTTTAAACATCTGTGACCCAACTTTAAAAAGTCCGCACATCTCCTTCTTCTGCTTGTCTTGGTCTTTTACTCTTTCATTTGACTTTTCCCCAACATGAAATATGAATGACCCAAGCAGATCTTCAAAATTCTTATTTTTTTTAAATTGTAACTCCTTTTTATTTAATATGAACCAGTTATTTTATGTTATTACTAGTTATTACTAGATAGCAAAATGAGAAGTAGGAATAGGAAAATTCTGTTCCTCTGATGTCAAAGGGTGATTCGCATAACTTCATAAAATGAGTAGTTTAATGATAGAGTGTATACAGTAATGGTAATTACAAAACTAAAACCAATCCACAAAGGAGTTCTCAATCATGAGCTCAATCTCAACCTCAACCATCATTATAAAGTAATGACACCTCCTCCAAAATAAGTATGAGACTTTGTATGGGCTTATCCTACAGAGTGTGATGCTCTGTCCAGGCTTAATAAAGCACATTAGTGATCTATTAGAGATTCAGAGTTTTCACTTGCAGTTTAGACTGATACTTCAGAATATAACCTCTCAAGTCATTGTGACTAGTCCTATAGAAAAGATGAGGCCCATATTTAAATTCACATTGCATCAAGACACAGAGTAGAAAAATATTATTACAGACCACTTCTAGTTTCTTATGAATAGGAGTTTAAATGTCAATAAGCACTGATCACTGTGCCTGAGTATTACTATAGACATTTACCATTTTCTGAACCATGAAACCAACTGACACCAATTTCATATCAGCCCACGAATGCCTAGGATAAGCGTTGTATTTTAGATTATATGGAATATTTTGCATTACTTTCTTGATTAGTACTGAGCAGACATCTACAAATAGGACACATGTCTATTAAGTAAAGGTAGGCATTTTTAGTTATTGTTAGAATAAAAGGAAACTTGTTCAAAGTAACTTCCAGACATGCCTTTCACAGTACTATTTTCTGAACTCCAAGACAGAGGAGGTGTGGCCACAAAAGCCCCACAGAAGTTTTCCTGATGTAGCATTTCTGCATATTAAGCAGCAGCTTACAAATACTCATTGAGCTCTCTGCTCCCACGCCTGATCTGTACAAAAAAACTGAAAAGAGAGGCTCAAGACTGGCAGTTGTCCTTTCTGGAGACATTCAATGATGAATTTCTGCCCATTCACTCACAGTATTGACATGAGCTATTAACATCTCTGAAAAGTTTTCTGAGCTGACAAACGCTGGGTATACAGGAATTCATGCAGAATTCATCTTGTCTCCCTGAGAAGGTGTATATGGCAAAATGCTTGCATGCATTATATATAAAGGGTAATAACAACCCATATCAAAATGATCTCTTTGCCCTTCCATCTGCTCAGGAGGCAGAGACTACCTGCTCAAAAAATCAAAGCCTTTTGATCTTTAGACTATGATCTCTGTACCCTGCATTTAACTTTCTTTCTCAAAGAATACAAATAGTGGGACACTTATATCTGTTTAAAGTTATAAATTTACAATGTTTGCAGGTGACAATGACAGAAAACTAAGAAAAATAAGTTAATATGTTCTAAAGCCCACCTTTTTATGCTTTCTATAAGCACGAAGTATACATTAATATTGTTTTTTTCAAATACTTCTAGACCTATTGCTAATCAGTACATCTGGAAGTCTGATCATGTAAGTAGATATCCAGCCTTTGAAATACAGGATCTAAAGTCTGCCACTTCTAAGCAAAAAAGAACTTTAGTTTTTCTATAGCTTCCTGCTTCATATTTTTCTAAACAGGCTACAAACTTGCTGCTACTTAGATAGAAATCTTTCTAATTTGCTGTAATAACACAGTAAGGAGCGAAAAAAGAGGAAAATTTAGAAATTGTAAAAATATGGTAAGAAAAATGCACTCTTTTGGCTACAACTTTTGTACACTAAAAAATGATTAAAGTATTTCAAATACTGCAACGTGTAAGGTCACATAAATAAATATCAAAATTGGAAATATTAATCTAATGTTTATATCAGGTTTAATACAAATAAGGCATTTTTTTCTAGTAAAACTGAACACTTTGCCAGTTTAACATACTAATTTGAAAATATACTTTAAAAACTATGAAAATTCATAGAGTATCTGTTAACCCCATTTGCGTAAAAATACATGAGACTATCTATAAAATTTATTTAGTGGTCAAGATTTGCAAAAATTAAATATTTTTTCCACATTTTTAACCCAAAGTTTCATTGAGAATATAAACTTTGCATCAATTATAAACATGATTACTATATCTATATTTAATTATAAAAGAGGCAGCAGCTGTTGGAAGAAAAGGAAGGGAAGAGACAGAGGAAATTTAAAAATTTATTAAAAAAATATGTTCAAAATTTTAAGGTTGCCATGTGGTCATGAAGATGGTGAAAACTGTAAATATACATGCTGTTCTAACCATACCTACCAATAAATGCACATTTATTACAACACAATCCTCTCATACTACTCTATTTTTCACGAGACTTCACTCCTTAAAATCCCAGGTGAAAAAACTAGGTCAGCTACTTTCAGGAAAGTATCCCTGTTCTTCAACAGGAGCCCAAAGATGCATGGTCACCCCATCAGCAAGCGAAAGGTACCCAAGAGTGGAACTAAACCTGTCTGTAAAAACCCTGGGCACTGCTCTGAACAGCAACTGCCCTGCAGTGCAACGGAGACCTTCGAAAGGGCTTCAGATTGCAAACCCGACAGTCACTGACTCCAGCGCAAAGAGCTGAAGTACAAACATCTCTGGGTAAATTTAAGGCAAACTTGTAACTGGATTCCTTAATTACTGCAGTGATGCTACATGTACAGCATTTTAATAAGCTAGCAATATTATAAACACATTTAGTACACATTTTTAAAACAACTGGGTTTTTTAAAGTAAAAAACAATAATTAATAATAATCAGTTAATTAAAAATGTCAAGATTCAGTACTAGTGTTTATTTACAGTTAAAATACTTCTTTAAAATCATATATAATAACCAAAATCTCAAAATTAAGATTTCACTTTCAAAAAGTAACATTTAATGTACTGTAAAATTACCTCAATAATATAAAGGACTATATTCTTGTAGAAACAATACAAGATGCATTTAGCTACTCTGTTATAATTCCAGGCTCCATGAACCAACAGCAAGTTCTTCAAATACTTGAACTGCAAAAATCATGAAAAATGAAAAAACATACAATTAGAACATACCTACACCAATATAATAATATTTTAAAATATTTTATTGTAGTATGTAGCTGTGTAATGACTTACCTGAGCAATTGAGTAGTCTGAAGAATTAGCAGCCTGCAGACCTTCATTCCCACTAATACCAACACCAACATGTGCTGTTTGTATCATACTAACATCATTTGCTCCATCACCAATCGCTAGAGTTACTACCTTAACTTGTTTTTTAACCATTTCTACAACTTCAGATTTTTGAAGTGGTGATACCCTAAGGGATAACACAAAGAGACAAGTTTAATATAGGACTTTCAATGAATGTACTTTTAAAACATACTTTATTTTCTGTGAAAAGGTAATAAACTCAGGCCAATTAACATCCTTGTCACTGATGTGGTCTTGTTACTGCCTTTCAAGGGTATATGCTGTATGCGCATTCACAGGAAAATTCATAGAAAACTTGGATTTGTTGAAGTAAGATGTTAACAGGACTGGAGAAACAAAGGTTAAACAGCAAAGGGCCCCTAAACCACAGTAATGGAAGGAACCCCAAATGCTGCCACTACACTGGCAACTTACAACAATTGCAGATTTTGGCACAGTTTATTATTAGGTTTTTTATTTTCCTCTTTGTTTAAATATGTATTTTATACACAAACAACAAAATATTTAAGAGATAGATTTGAAAGCAAACAGTCACAGAGTGGACTGCCACTAAGTTAACACAGCCTACAGTGATAAATTAGAGGAAGTAATTTTGAACATTGAGTCTTGCTCCTCTACTTAGTTTATCTGCTCGTAACTTCTACCTTATTCTTTTCAGGACTGTTCAATTACCTGTCATTAAGAGAATACCTGTTCACAGTTGAGGGGACATATTATTCCAGGGATGACAGCTCTGTTGACTGAACATGTATCAGTTTTGCCTACATCTACCACTGTATGTGTCACACATGTACCTCCCACTTTGTTCTGTAAAAGTGCTACTCTGCAAGCTGAAATTCAGTCCTTGTAGTATCTGTGATGCTGTAACTGAAAATAGTATACAGAAATTATTTGCTAGGATTTCTGTGTTTCACAGGGTGGGGAAATAAGGAGCAAACCTTAAGCAGTGTGGCAATCTGCTTTTGTGAATGCTGGCACTGGATTCAAGGATTTAACTGCACCACTCTTATCTCATGGTACAAACAGAAACCAGATGAAAAGCAAAAAGCTCTGTGAGTCTGCTTCTCAAACCACCACCATTCACTGCTTCCTACAAAGAGAGCAATTCTGGTAACAACACATGACTCCTGTGTGAAGATGGATATGTACTAACACTGAAAACTGGAGTAAAAACAGGTATTTATAATTAGTTTCCTACAAGTCTTCTATATGCTCACTCAACGCAATAAACCTCCTGGTTTTTTATTATGAATTTCCGGAGCGTGGCAATTTGGGTTGTGAAAGATTTCTCTGCGACAAAATTTCAGGGTTAATGCTTATATGCAGGGATGCTCATAACCTGAACTTAAATCTTCCAGGTTAAAAAATGAAATAAACCTACAGAAGTATACAGGAAATTAAGTTTTGGGGAACAAATTTGCACAGGAAAACACAAAAGAGCAGTTAGTTCTAAATAATTGCTGCTGACTGAGACACTGCCAAGCAACATGGCCTGTGGAGTTTGTGAGTACAGTTCTCACCCGAACCAAGGCTGCTGTATGGCACTCACAAGCCCAGTAACAAAAAGAACCAGACCACTAGGCACCCCAAATTCTGCTGTATTGTGGCATCTGTGTAATGCTGGGGTTGCTCCTGCAAGCTGAGGTTCCCAAAGGGAGCATTCTCATAAGTACGTGAAGGCCCCATGATACTTGAGAAAATTACACTGTTATATTATTAATGAGATTACTGATGGGCAAGGTTTTTAAAAGAATTATAGTTCAAAGAATTCCATCAAACCCAGTAAGCGACTGGTGAAAAATACTGCCCTATTTATATTAATTGAGTCTTAAGATCACAAAACCAGTGCTAACGAGGGCAATAGTAAAAACAAGTCACCTACAAAGGAAACAGAATTTTTCTTTGACTAAATACATTAGTAAAAATATTTTTCAGTGGACGGCTTAATAAAATGTTCATGCCTGCCCAGTGATTTCTGGCATTACAGCTAAGACTGAATGATTTGCCTGTCCTGACACTGGACAGACTGACATTACAGGTTACAATGCATTGCTCTCAATTTGGCCCAAACTTTTGATCCTTAATTCGAGAGGAAAAGTTTTCTTTTCCCACTGGTCACATAAATTTCCTCATTACACTTCTTCCTGCTTCCCCTTAAAAAAACTGGAAACAGAACAAAACTGCCATCTCTTTTAAAATAAACATAAAAGAGATATTAAATTCTTCACATTCCACGCTAAGTTTTTACAGTTAAAGAACTCTGAAGCACCAATTATTTTCTCTCCATTAAGCACACAGATACTAATAACAATGCTTGGCCATCACTTTGTCCAGCTCTCTGCAAACTGTACCATAGCTACAAAAAGCACAACCAACAAGAAATTAAATGACTGCTGAAGCTAATGGCCATACCAGCTACCTTCCATTCTGTCTGAATAAGAATGCAATTAGAAAATAACTTTAGAAACCAAAACAACTAGAGACAGCATAACTCCATCACATGACAGATAAGCTATGAACTTTCAAAATGGAAACCAAATTTTTTCTTGGAATTGACATCTGAGGCTTGTGACTAATTTCATTGTGTTCACTGAAAAAGTAAATGCAGCAGAATGGAAAAAAAGTTTATAAAGCCCCCAATTCTCTAACATCACACTGCTACTATCCATCCCCTTTATTAACAAATCCAAGTTACAAAGATTTGTGAAAAGCTAGTTAGTATGGGTAAAAATAGAAACAGTGTTTGAAAAATTTTGATGAATATGTCCTTTAGCAATGCAAATTTCACCAAACCAACATAATTTCCAGTGAAAGGAGAGCCTTTTCCCACTGAAGTAAAGGCTATTTGTAAGTCAGCTAAGGTTGTCCATTATTATTCTGAAACACGGCTTAAAACTGTAGGAGAAAACCAAGGTTTTCTAGATACGCTTTTTATGTCCTGATATCCACATTTATTCATCTAACATTCAGGAAAAATTAACTTTTGTCTAAACCAGTAAACTATAGTAACAATCAGAATTCTTACTAGTTAAAATATACAACATTTCTGAACCTCAGACTACTTAAAAGCTGAAAGAGAATTCTATGTTGAGGAAGTCAACTTACCAAGCATGTTAGAGAGAACTGTTTTAAAACGTATTTTAAAAAAATAAAGGAATGAAAAATAATACAACCTTCAAACTGAAGGTAGCTATGTAATCACATTTTTCAGTGGCCATTACAACACATGCTTATTGGACTTCTGAAAAAGCTGTGTGGGATGAGTACAGCCTTGTGGAAAACCTGGGATGAAAGTTTCTGGGCAACAGCCCTTTTTAAAAATTCTGTGGTCCTCCTATATGAAAAAAATCTTTCTATGATCTTTTGGGACATGTTTTATTTGAACTCTGCTGTTGAGAATTGTATTAAGACTTGCTACAGCCAGCTTCTACAGAAGATTCCTGACCTGAGTACTTCTTTTTCACTTTTTTCAATTTTCAGGAACACTGTCTTAATTCCTTTTTAGACAATGTTAAAGGGGCAGCTGGAAGATGGCACTCTCATTGCCTCAAGTTCATGGTGAAACCAGTAAAAAATACTTTTCGCTCATTTTGCTCACTCTTAGCTGTACATTTTTACTCCAGAATAACCCATTTAACATTCTTCTTGCATATATTACTCTGAAACCAATATAGAGTTGGAATTCAGTTTGCTAAAGTCTTTAAGCCAAACATCTGCTTGGAATTAATAACATATACAGATTTTTTTTGGAAAAGAAATGTCTACTGAATATTTGTCAGCTTCATCTGGGTTACAGCTAGTCTTAGGAAGACTCCATTGGTAACAAATGCTTCTGCACAAATGAATGTAGTCTGCAAACTTAAAAGAAAGTGATGTAATTTGTACTTTTAGAACCAAGGAGAGCTTAAGATGTTTACTGCCTTTATATGGATGAAGAAAGAGCTCACATTTTTTTGTTTAGTCTGGATTATATATATATTTAAATTTTTAAAGTGACGTACCTTAATTAAAAATTACCATTTAAAACTTTTTATTTTCAAGCTCATAAACAGGGAAATTAAGTTCTTGTTACTAAAGACAAAGCACTTAACAGAAACAAATATTTTGGCAGAATTTTGACTTTTGGGAAACATGGGATATTAAAAATATTTACATTAAAACAGTGAGTGTTACAAGCAAGTATTTTTAGTTTTAAACCTGTAGCCAATTTTTAAGCAACCACAAAACATGTTAGACATATATCTAGATATGCATTGAAGCCAACTGACCTAAGTATATTACGGAAGTGTAAAATGAGGAAATGGCAGAGAGAATGCTACTAGAACAGAAACTTTCATTTTGTACTTTGTTAAAACTGCAAGCACGAAAAGACAGCTTTATGTACACATTATCCCTCAATGGTTCCACAATTCAAGAGAAATGGCAAAATTATCTCTTCAAATGGCATAAAACATTTTGTAATCAAGGAAAAAGAAGAACTATAGCTTTGAAAGATCAGTTCTACATGCATCTCTTTGTTACTGTACTGAGCAAAACTCAATCCAGTAGAACAAGCACAAAACTCCAACTTATCTGTCAGAAAGACTACTGCCATTAGGAAAGTCTTTATACACAGTATAGATTGTTCATCAGTGTAAGAGCTCAGTTTAAAAGACAGTAAAACCTTAGTTCGAAATTCAAACTGTTTCAGGCTGAAGCATGGCAAAACAAAATGTTTTAACCATAAAAACATTAATTAAAAAATCCCTTGGTAGCATGACTCTGCTTTTCAGAAAGGATGGAAAGACTACAAACCTGGTGATTATTTGGATACTGTAATACTACTTCCTTTTCTGCATCCTTTTGCAAGGCAGAAAAATAGTTCCATTTTGAACAGGTTTTTCAGATGAATCTGATTTATTTTAATGGAACAATGGAAGTTTACAGCTATAATAGTTGATATTTACAGAAAAGGATAAAAAGCTTCACTGTATAAAAGAACCCTATAATAATCAGGCATAATAATGATTAAAAAAGGCATTTCCACCAGCTTCAGGTAATAAAAAGCACCCCGAGTAGTACCTTTAACACTTTTGTGCACTACTTATACAGTGCAGTCCACAGCTTACAGAAATGTAGCCTGTGGAGAAAGATCTACGAACGGCTCCAGATATGCTAAAACCTGCAGTTAACCGTGATATCAATTCAAGGTCAGGATTAGTGTCTCAACCTTGTTGAGACTACTCTCAATGGATTACAAACTATTTTTTTGGAAATATGCAGTCTGAGTGACTTTGACAGGTACACTCTGCTAAAGACTGCTCCACAGTGATATTTCACTTGAATGACTGAATTTCATAACTTCAGTTTCTTAATTTTTATATGTCAATAGGAATAGCATAGAGAATAAAGTAAACCTTACCTGCAACAAATTACAGCTTTACATGACAAAGCCAAATCCAGGAAATACTGTCTTACTCCAAATGTCAAAGCATACTTCAGAGATTTACCATCAATGATGAGAGCGAAATCATTTTCCTTCCTTAAAGCATCACCAAGAGTACTGCAATGATGGCTGAGTGTCTCTCTTGTTCCCTGTTGCACAAAAAAATGGTGTCCATTATTTTTAATTCTTAATATTCTTAAATCCAAATTTTTCAGTGTGATCAGAAACACTGGAATTTTGGTTTTTGAGGAAATTGCCTTTTGATTCTGCTATCAAATATTATAAAGTGAAAAGAATATTAGCAATAGCTGCATTATTAGAAACACAGTAGAAATGTTGTGTAGGACCGCTCTTGCACTCTGTCAAAAAAAATTATATTTTAATTTAACAATTATAACATCAAGTACATGTTATACAAAGGAACATATTTTGTATTTTTCAGTTGCTGATGACAGTTTGAATCACAGCTACACCAGTCACTATTTTGTGATCCAGTACTGAGAAGCCCAGCTTAGGAGACAATACATTCATGTGTATTTATGCAGCAGCCTGCTTTGGGAAGGTCACTGACATCTAGTTAGCTACAGTACAGCTCTACCATGGAGTGTCATGAAGGAGAAAAAATATTGCTTGTTGCATTTCTTTCTTTTTGAAAGACCTTTACAGAGCTGGGTAAGAACTGTAAAACCAGCACCTGTAGCTGCTGTTTGACAGCAGCTGAACATGAGCCAGTGTGTGCCCAGGTGGCCAGGAAGGCCAATGACACCTGGCCTGTGTCAGAAATAGTGTGGCCAGCAGGACCAGGGCAGTGATTGGCCCCCTGTACCCGGCACTGGTGAGGCCACACCTCAAATCCTGTGTCCACTTCTGGGCTTCTCAGTACAAGGACAGTGAGATGCCAGCGCATGTCCAGAGAAAGGCAACGGAGCTGGGGAAGGGTCTGGAGCAGAAGAGGCAGATAGGATTGTGTAGCCTGGAGAAAAGGAGGCTCAGGGAGGACCTTATTGCTCTCTACAACTGTGTGAAAGGAGGTTGTAGTGAGATGGAGGTCAGTCTCATCTTCCAGGCAATCAGTGACAGGACAAGAGGACATAGCTTCAAATTGTGCCAGGAGAGGTTTAGATTGGATATTAGGAAAAACTTCTTCACTGAAAGGGTGCTCAGGCATTGGAACAGGCTGCCCAAGGAAGTGGTGGAGTCACCACCCATAGAAGTATTCAAAATGCCTGTGGATGCGGCACTTGGGGATATTGTTTAGTGGTGAACTGTTTTGTTTGAACTGAAATTAATTTTTTATCAGAAGCAGAATGCCATCAGGTAGCTCCAAGAATACTACATATTAAAACAAAAAAACCCCTATCCCAAGACAAAACAAAACCCCAGTTGTAACACTGTCATATTTAAAATTCCTTTGTGGGCATACTTCCTATGCTGAAATCACATGCCTCAAATTAAAAGCAGCATAAAGATGTCCCTTATTCACTTGACACCATTTCCATGAAATATTTTTCAATGAAACTGAATGGTAATCAAACTATTTCCTAGTTCCAGTTTAAATTCACAATTAAAAGAATACCGCTATGTTATGACTTCTGTCTATGATTAACAGTACTATAGTGAAATTCAGCAGTCCATTAGGTTAATATGAAGGCAAATAAAATCCAGTGCTTTTTTATACAACTGTACGAACTCACTAACAAAACCCACATTTTATTTGTGAAGCTAAGCAGATGTTCATGGGACTAGAGCCCCCAAACAAATAACATTGCAAAAAGTTGAGACATCTAAATGCTTTCAGTTCTATACCAGGTAATGCCTACTGGGGAGTGGGAAGGTGGGTGGGGTTGAGGTACTTTTCTTTTAATTTCATAAATAAGGCTATTTGTTTATATAAAAGAGGATCTTTTATTCTAACATATTCTTTGTAAGCTCAGTTCACAGAGCTGGGACACAGTCTGAACAAATACATTTTTTTATTCTAACTTCCTCTGTCTTGCATGCTTGTCATAACAATGACCAAATTGATGAGGTATTTGTTTTGTTAAATCTTTTTTTTTTTACATGTCTTAGAGACAGGGTACTCTGCCTGTGCATAAAGGGATTAGACTTGAGCGAGTTATGTTTTAGGAGAAGCCACTGGTATTCAATGGATATGTACTATTATTTTAAAAGCAAGCAGAAGATGCATCCACTTAATGCCACTGTTCTCAGTGCAACGTTTTAGTGCTTTTCAGAAGAGTATGCAGACCAAGAAAAGAAAACCTCCCTAACTCCAGTGAACCTATAAACATACTTATATAGCCAATAGGCTATACTTTAGAGATAAGCAGGAGAGGACTGCCATAGAGCAACTCTTCTCAAAGATCCCAAATACACAAGTGCCACTACACTGGGATTATTTTCTTCAAGGTTGCTCAGTTCCTCTGGTACTGGAGGAAACTGAGCTGTCCAGCAGCCCTGATGGGTGCATAGAGTACCAGTATAAGAGGCAGACCAGTGCTACTCAAAAGGCAAAGTTTCATTCTATGTGAATTCCTTAGCAAACATTCCAATTAAGTATTAGAGTCTCTTGCCACCTGTTACTGGTACGCAGAAAGGAAAGAGGAAATGATCCACCTTTGCAGCTGCACTGACTCAGCATTCTGCAATCACAGCACTCCATCCTTATCTCCATTTCTTGAGACCTGATCCACTCCTCTATCAGAACTTTCAAGGTAATTTTTGACTCAACCAGCCACACTAGAAATAGAGACTGACATGTCATTCCAACCACACTAGCAAGCAAAGGGTAGGACACAAGATACATGTTCATCAAACAGTAAAATGCACACCATCAAATGAGGCAGAATCTTTTATAAATAGTCTCTTGCTAAAATACTTGCACAGAGCTAGCTTACTCTTATTTTTTGAACTGTCTCTTAGAGTATGTTCACCTGCTGCTGAAAAAATCCATTATAGATGGATTTGCAAGTGACCAGTTTGCATATACAAATTCAGCTACCATAGGATATTTGCATCTCCATGTACTCTGTACTTTGGGCATGTAAGTAAAGGATCTCTCAATCTCTATACGATCTAGACACTCCAGTTTGAAATAGGGAGTACAGTGCAGTTATCATTTCAGCTACTACCTTTCAATCTTAAACTATATTTATATAAATTTACTGCAAAAAGATATTGCTTGATAGATATTTATTGAACTTTTGAATCATCACACGAGAAGTGGTTCATTTGTAATACTTGTTTAATGTGAAGCTCCTGGCTTTGAGCCTGCATGGATGAAATCTACTACATGGAATTTGTTTGCTGAAAGTTGTGAAGTTCCTTTGTGTAGTAGCTACATTGTGATTTCAGAAGGTGTAGACTGTTCTCCAGTTATTCATTAACATTCTGTCACAAAGACCATACAGTCTTCCAAGCATGGAATACTAAAATTAAGAAAGCAACCCTCCAAAACAAACATAAACAATATACCCCCAAACCACGGTTTTGGCAGAATTTTCTATGTTTGTCCAGACACTCCCACTTATTTTTTCTGCCACCTCCACCATGATGTCTGGATATTTTAAGCAGTACAATAATGTTTCATTAACTGAGAACTTTGAAGATTTTACTTACGTCAAGAGAGCCTTCATTTATAACAATTAGTCCCATGTTCTTTCTCAAAAGTTTACAAGAGTGACCTGTTAGAAAAGATCTTATTTTCAAAAATCTGTTCCACAAAATCCATTATAACTTAACAAGGCATTTATTTTCCTGTAAGAGAACTACATACAAAATTAAAAATAAGATTTCCCTAGCTGAATCAACGATAAAAAAAAAAATTCTACTGCATTTTATAGAAGTACATACAGGTACAAAGTCAGAACAGTTAGAATTTCCCATGCTGCAACTTGCGACTGTTTTGCCTTATTCAGAGGTGCTTTAAAGAGTGTTACAGAATACAAGAGATCTCCCTGAGCTTTGTCAATTTTTAGAATGCAATTTGCATTTCACTCAAAGCTTGCATATATACGTTTCCAATATTTTCTTTTATTCTTTGATTCATTAAACAGGATGCATCTTGTGTGCTAATGATGTAGGCTGCCTAGTCAAAAATACGTATCACTATTTTTAATAAAGTGGAAATATTGGTATTATGTGCACTGCCTCAAACCTGAATGTACTAAGGAAAATAACCTTAGATCAACTGTATCATGTGCATATGGAAAGTTCTTTAAAATTAGAAATAATAACACCCAATAAAAAGGATCCATATGACTAAAGTAAGGCTTTATTTTGGGCATGTATCTACACTACAGCAGAACGTGCAGATATGGTCACACGGAAAGAATATTAAATCTTAAAAGCAGCTTTCATGTATAATTATTTTTTAAAAAAGATTTATCATTGTTGAAATTAGTGTTTTTTCCCCATCTTTCATAATAAAAGGAAAGAATAAAAATAAACCTCTGTTAAAAGGTTATAGTACTTTAGTTCACCTTTCTTGGAAAAAAGGAAAAACAGAGAAGGGAAACTAAGAATACTTACATTCTCTTAATATTATTCCCTCTCACTGTCAAAAGCCAATGTATTCTTTTAAATTCATTTCATATGCTATAAAAGAGTACAATTGCCTATTTTTTTGCCTCCTCTCTAACATAACTTTTTCTTGCTCTTAGTATTTTAACAGAGGCAGAATCCACCATTCCCTACCCTCCACCTATCAGTGACTAAAAAATAATTTCACATTCAAATTCTGGAGTGACATAGAATATTATTATTTTTTACATGACAACTTTCCATTCTGAAAGAAATTTACTCCACCAACTGCTCTTATTTCCAAAACTGTAACAAAGCCATCAAATAAATGCAAATATAATACCAATATTAATGGCAGTCTCTTGTTTGTCCCCAGTAAGTATCCAAATTTTTATGTCTGCTTTCATGAGTGTCTCTATGGTTTCAGGCACTTTGTCTTGTAGTTTATCTTCAATTGCTGTTGCTCCAAGAAGCTGAAGATTCTGCGAACACAAAATATTTTGTACATATAGGTTTTTTTTCTTTAAATTCAATTTCAATCTTCCATTTATTTTATTTAACACTCCATATTTACAACAAGATTAATGCTCGCTAAATTCATTAATCAGATTTGGTATCAACAAATAAAGAACTTCCAGTTTATTCCTATGAGCTTTAACTTAGGTATCTGAGCGGCTTGACAAAACTGCACAGCGTGACCACTCAAACTTCAACCAATTACTCACAAGCTCAGTAGCTTGTTCAGCAACATCTACCTTTTCCTGAACAGTACTTCTCTGATTTGACAGCTTCAGGAGTGCTATTACCATGCCTTCTCTCTTTTAATGATTCCTCTTCACTTTGTGAAAAAAAAATCCAAAACAGCTGTCAATTCATCTTAGTACTTTCTGTTTGATTTTAACTTCCTGTGGAGCAAATCTACACAGATTTTGTGAATACAGCCATTTTTACATTTCCTATTTCTGTAACTTTAAAACTAGCTAAATGTTCAAGACTCCATTATAAATCTAATAGTGTGCATTCCCGGTAGCAGCATGGCCTGCATACTACATCCTGAGGAAGTACTTGTGCAGCTAATACAAAAATTTGTAAAGGTAGCAGGGTTGTCAGAGTATTAAAAAGTTACATGTTTCAAGACTGTTTTGTCATATCTAGATAAACTGCTCAGCAATGTTCACTAGTGACTGAAGCTATATATCCTCATTCTTCTTTTTTATGAATTAAACACCACGGGTTCTTGAGGCTCTGAATTTTAAGCAGTTTCATCAATCTAATCTCTCTTATACTTTCCAATGAAAAAAAACCCCAAAATAACCCCCTCAAAATCGACGTATCAAAACTTCAAACACTACTGGTCCCATGCACTCCTTTTTCTTATAAATTTAATAGTCATGGGACCCTTTTTTGTTGAGGCACTGAAGTCTTAACCACATGCTTGGCTACTCCAGAAGCAGTGTTGCCAGAAACTTAAGGCTCTGCTCCTCTGACGCTGTATCTGGGTATAAGCTCACTTTGGAAGCCTTCAGTAAAAGAGAGGTTGACAAAGTGCAGCAATTCCAACAGAGGGACACAAAAATAGCTTAGGGCCCAGAGCACACTATATTAAGAGTACATGAAGAAGTAGGATAAGTTTAACATGGGAAAAAATAAGACTAAGGGAGGGATTCCTTCTGCTAACTGAAGCTTGCAGAGCAGCCATCCTTCTCCAAAATGCATGGTGCACAGTGAAAGAGCAAGAGGAAACAGTCACATTCTACAGCAATAAAAATTTTAATTCAGAAAAAGGAAAAAAGACTAAGTTGTGCATCAAAAAAAATTACCTGCTGCAGCTGGGAAAACTCCCTCCTTGCAGATACTCAAAACTTCATTGAAGTGCTGGGCAAGCAAAACTAGCCCTGCTTTGAGCAGGGATTTTTGTCTAGATGACCTCCAAAAGTCCCTTCCAATCTTGACTACTCCATTGTTCCAAGATCATTATATGATGAAGCAGATGTTGTTTATCTGTTATTACACTTTTTTACACACTAGAAGAACTCTGAAAAAAAGCTTTCCAGTAGTTCAACCCATAATCGGCACTTTCCAGCAAGGTAGCTACTTGCAGCAAAAACTTTATCAGATTAATAGTTCCTTCACTTTGATTATCTAAACTGCAAGGACTACATGACACAACTGTCAGTATATTTCTAGATTTTTTTTTCTGTCTAAGCGTTACTCCTCAATAGTGATTCACTTCTCATGGTATAGAAAATAAGGACAATAATTAAGAACCCACTCTTCTGTTCATCCCTCTGCCCACCCCCATCCTCTCCCCCCAACCAACCCAAACCCCCGAAAGCTACATCAAGCTACACATACTTTTTCAATTAGTTCATAGCTCTCCTCAAGTTTGAGTACTCTGTTTTGTATAGCTGTAGAAGCACGGTGATAGACATCTAACCATTCTTGATAATCACTTTCTGAAATCTCAGCCACAGCAAAACACAGAGTTCTTAAGCCTAAAGAGAAAGCAGATAATGATTCAGTATTAGTTGGTCCCTTCCCTGATATGCCTGCAATGACTAAGTTTTGAAAGCTGAATTTATTCTGTATTTTATGTATGCTTATGCCTGATTTTCTACTTAACTGCTGCACATCTAGAAGAACTTTTTAAATATATATAAGTAAAAATGTGTTATAAATAGACATTTATTCAACAGAGTAACAGTTTCAAAAAAGCTGAATGTAATACACATGACGTATTTCAGGGGAAAAATAATACATTTTTATGTAAGATTCGTCCTAGTTTAAACTGTAAACACGACACGAAGCAATCCCAACACTTGCTGAACTAGTATGTACATTGAAACACTAGAACTGTAAAACTAAATTGTATTTCTGAGAAAAAATTTTATAGACTTAAATGTTGCTATGCTAGAAAGAAGTAAAGTTAAAATATATCAGCATAAAGTTACAACTGCCCTCTTCACCCCTTCCCAATATTCTTAAGAAATTCTAGTTTGAAGTTTATCATCTAGAAGCCAACTTTGAATCCCCTCATTTAATTTCCCCATGTCGCAGATTACTTCAGCTTTCCAGCTTCCTAAAATAAAATCATTATGTCCCATTTGCCGATTTTACTTAACAACCTTTGAGCTGAGTGTTATTATTAACAGATTTTTTCCTCCATTAGAAATCTGAATTAAGCATTACAGCAAGAATTTGAGACTGTGTGATTTTAAGAAATATCTATTTTCTGACAACACACATTTACATTCAATTTAAGTAGTTAGGTGTAAATTTTCTAACAGCTCATTTTCACATATTACCAGATTTCTAGAGAATGAAGTTGACATAATTCTTTATATACCAGCCACAGTTTGCAGGCTGGTGGATTTAGAAGAGGGGCAGGCAGGACTAGTGTAGTTACCCTTTGGTCATTTGCCCACTCTGCTCTAGGAGATGAGCAGCACCATAACCAGGGATGGCTAAATGTAACCTTTATTTGTTCACAGGTTTCTGGAGCATACAGCTCAGCACCAGCGGCAATTTTGAAATTATAAGAGGTTGGGCATGAAATAATACATGTGTCTTAGATGTAAGAGTAATTCAGTACCTTCAGGATAAAAACCATGTGTAATCCTAGTACTCTGACAACTAAACAGCATTAGGAAGACAATGTCTCACCACCTAGACTTAAAAGAATAAAGGCTGACAATTCAACTGATTTTCTTTCTCTGTATAACAAGGATATGCTAACAAGGTGCAAAGCAATGATTATAGGTGAAGGGGAGGAAAGGAATCTATGTCTGACTAACAGTGATACTATTTCCACAATGCTTTCAACATATTTTCTGCAGATGATAAAATGAAGAAAAGAAATGCAAGTGTATGGAATGTCAGCAAATAGTTTTTTCAAGATATTTGCTTTCTCTTCTTAAATCAATGCCTAATTATTTTTCCTATTTTTAATATGATTCTTTCCATTGTGATTTAAAAGAATCTTCCAAATAAAATCTGGAAAACAAAATATCATTAAGCCTGGTTCTGAACAGACTGGAACAACACAGGAAAATTACACACAATTTTTCTATTTATCCAAGCAGGCATTAACACTCAAGCTTAATAAATGCTTACATATAAATGCCAGCCATGCTAACCACTTTATTTCTGAACAACACACTAAGAGCAGGCAGCAAATGCCAAGGACATACTGTCCTGCCACATGAAAGGATACTCATGAGAAACTTTGCAACACCATTGGCTGCAATTTAAATCTGAAGTAAAAATAAATACCAATTTTTTAATCGATTCCAGAGACACGTAGTTTTTTTATAAGATTGAATTTTATGCTTTTTAAAAGGTTAGAAATTCACTCTTCTGAACAGTAGATCTTTTAATCCGTTGAAAAGAAGGATACAAAAAGTGCCTGAACAAACTTCTTAATCCTATCATATGTACAGTCGTTCTAAAGACAGGTGGAATTTTTTCTTTTTATGTTGATTCATTTAGTGCAACCTGACTGCTAAGGAGTTTTATTACTGATTTAATGAGAACAGTAATTAAGAACTGGATTGAAATTTTCACATCAATTCACACAGGACAGCAGACGGTGATCTTATTTTGTCTTTTCTGTAAACAAACATATACCTTATGACCCAAACTAACTTCACACCTAAGTAACTTTTTCTTTACTAATTCTGGTTAAGCCTTTCTAGAACCCCAGTGTGTATCTGAGGCTTTGGGCTATACCATCAGTCAAATTTGTTTGGGTACAGTTCTGCTTTCAACTTTATTTTGTAATTTATTCTAAGTTTATTAGTTTAAGATTCTTTAAGACTAACCAAATGCTTCCTGCAGAGATCTTGATATGAAAAACTAACAAAAGAAACAGATCTGTGACTTGCTTCTGCTGTCACTGATAGAACTAAGAGACCGAAGCTGCTTAACACAGTAGTCAAAACTCTAAATTCCATGATAAACCAAAAGACAAAAACTAGAGAAGTCATGTGTATGACAGAAAAATGACCTTTCATGATAGCAAGAATATTTGGCCAGAGATCAGTTAAAAAAATGTAAGGATTGATTTTTAGAAGGAAAGTATTTTAATAAAGTTTGCATTCCAGTGTAAGTTTATTTCTTAAGACATATTAAAGATAATTTTAATGTTCTAGTAGCAGTGTATCTGAAAAATGAAGACATAAAAACTCTGCAGTTCAGATTCCCATAACTCTTATAATTCTTCTTTCAACTACTCTCTACCAACTCACTGATAAATTGAAACACTATGATACCACAGAGTACAACACTATAATCCCTTCCTGAGATACTAAGGGGGTATGGCACAGAAGATCTAGGAACTGTGCAGAAACATTTCTACAGTCTGCTTTTCTGCTTATGTCTGCACTGTGAAATCCACTATAATTAAATAACTAACTGGCTGTTTGTGTCAATCATCTTAATTTCACAGTCTTTTAAATCTTACTTATTATTCCTACTTCACAAACCCCAACTTTTGCAATTGTTTTGTAAAAGTGATTAATAAAACTGCAGACACCAAAACACACCATATGGATGCTGGCAATCCCCCCTTACTGGGACTGGTGACGGAAACAATACAGCTAAAAGCTACCTTAAAAGCATGACGCTAATAATTTCCAACCATCTTTACTCTGGCCTCTTCCTGTGTGCCACCCTACAGCATTCACTGGGTATGGGACGTGAAAGTGACCATGGGAAATGAGATCTTCACAGAAACAATGTGCCATGTGTTTGCTCTCTGGAAAAATATGTTTTGGTTAAAAGATTCCACTGTGTACTCTGTGGGTGTGTTGGGTTGTTTTTTGGGGTTTTTTAAGCATGAAGTTATACTGAAACTTCTCAGGAAGAGGAAGATTTTTCTTAAGGAGACATGACTCAAATGTGATTTTCAAACTTAACATGAGTAAACTACTACCCACCTTCTGTAGCAAACTGCTCTAGATGTTTTAAGGTGATTTCTTTGTATTTTGAACTTTCAGCAAGACGGTCATAAATTACAGTATCCTACAAAACAAATAAAATTAGTTCAGAACACTTTAATAGAAAAATTATTTCTTTTTTGGGTAGATAATACAAATCACGTAGGAAAATGGCAGAAAATAAGAACTGTATTATTCAAGCATCAAAAATTAGACATAATTTTATTCCAGAAGTTAAAAAAGGACATTCTAATCCTCAGATTTTCTAAATTTACAACTTCTCCTATAATGCAGTTTTTTCTTCTAGATTTTTTGATGTTATTTCCCCTTATTTTGAAAAGTGCCAAAATGCTGTCTTCCTCTTTTAATATTATGCCCACAAAATAAAATTAGTGCTTCATAACTGCCATTCTCAGTTTTTTTTGTAGCCAGCTTAATATACAGAATATTAACAATAGTTTATTTTCTTCGCTTGAGAGGATAAAAAATGGACATTTATATTTAACAAACTTCCTTTTCTCAAACCATTCTGGAACTGGATTTCATCTCCTTCCCCCTCAAACTTGAGTTGACATACAGACTGAGAACTAAAGAGCAACTGTGCCATTCCCATATGCATTATGATAAGGATACCTTTCCACAAGTCCTGCTTTTGGGAAAATTTACTTCTGCGTAATATCAGTGGTTGGTTAAAATTCCCATCTAGTAATTTATGCTAGATTACTATCTCTACCTAGTGATCCATGCTCAGATACTCCAGCAAGTAATTAATACCTTCATCTACATGTTCATCCACTTTCTTGGAGTACAGAAGGATGCAATTAATAATATTAAAAATAGTTAATATAAAGGTATTAGTCCAGTACAAAGAATAGGATGAACAGGTCTGTCATACCTTCACAGGCACTTAGTAAAAAAAGACATTAACTAGTCCATCACATTGAACAGTTACACAGCAAAACAATGTAAATTGAAAGAGGTACATCAACATTCCTTCCCTCACATTTTCAATGTTTTGACTGCAGTTATAACAATCTTTTAGTTATGTATTTGTATTGGTAGCACTTATTCTTTGTTACAGTGAAAACAGAATAAAACTCACAGCTCCTTTGCAGTAGAGTCTTAACTTTCCTGATGGTGTGCGAACTATCACTGACATTCTCTTCCTAGTGCTGAAAGAGAAATAAACGCTGTATATAAGGTAGTTCATAAATACAAGCATTTACCAATATTTTATCTAATAATATCAATATTTTATCTTATATTACACACAGGATAAGAAATCGGTGCTATCTATTCTGAATGATGTTCTCAGCTGACTGGGATGGAAACAGTTTTACTGTCTAACAATTAAAATGAATGCTATTTTTCTGGGCATACTTCTGTAGGCCTTTTTCCCACCAAAATAATTTCGAGAATTTTCACCTTCATCTGAATACTGTCTACTGATGACAAAAAAGCATCTTAAAGAACAAAGCACGTATCATCAATATCATAAAGAGGTAGTGTATCACGGACTGTTTCAGTTTTTTCTTCCTTCCAAGTCAGCCAGAGTCGCTCGTACACTGTACTGTGCTGCAATCCTGTTACTGTCATCCCGAAATTTCATTTATCATGCAAAATTTTCAGTATGCGAAAAACTGGAAAGGGGCTGGACTAATTTTAACTACTCTCTGGCTCTCAGTTGTTAATAAAATCCAAGTTATTTTTTCTTTTTGTCCTCGTAACTGAGGTAGAAATTGGAGAAAGCACGGAGAAGACTGTCACGGTCTGCTTTCTGTCTTCTTCCCTTTGAGGTTCGCCAAAAAGCATTCTTTAGGTGCAAGATCACGTCCTGTCAAGATGTGTATTTTTATCATAAGTCTTTCAAATTTCAACTTTAGAAATAAATCTACAGAAACCATTCAGAGAACAAAACATTTCTCATACAACAGTCCGCACTAAAACAGAGATGTTAATAAATGGTCCTTTAACAATTTTGGTTCTTGGATCTGGATCTCATCATCAAAGAACATTATTGTATGAATGGTTCCTGAAGTTTAGACTGCCATAGAAATTCCTGTAAATGGAATGTGGACATAGGTGAAGGAAAGAATTTTATAATTATGGGCTGAAGAGTATCTTCAGGAAAACATTTCCTAATTCCACCTGCGTGTGCACTTCGCTCCAAAAAAAAATTTCTGAACAGCAATATTAAATTACATTGTTACCATGAATATTGCACAAAAGAGCATACAAAGCTACTAACTACTGCAACTTCTTTTCCATTTCACCTCTAATCCAAAAAACCTCAGATAAGCAGAATTCCAAAAAACTTCAGACAGTGTCCAGTTGGGGATCTACTTAGACAACAATGGAGAAATTAAGATAATCTAAACTACAGTTAAGCTGCCTAAAATAAAAGCAAGTCTCAGATCCACATTGATTCCTGCCAAGACTATATAGCCTACTGCTACTTAAATTTACTACACTCGCCTGAATGTTCAATTCAGAAATTGTGGAGGAATTACAGTAGGTTAGGGGGTGTATAAACAATAATTTGATATATTTGCCCTTGCCAGGTAAAAACTCAGCAGTTTTGTACTTGTCTTGCAATACCAGAAGATTTCAACCTTGAAGTCCTGCATAGAGCATCATATTATTCTAATGAAGATGTATCAAAGAATAACCAATGTTTTCCTGTAGCATCCTGAAACTTTAGCTAGACAGACAGATATTGAATCTTGACTGATATACACTTTCTTAGTAAAACTGCAATAAATCTAATGACCAAGAGTTACTGCCAAGGACTTCTAACTTTTTATAAGACTTTTTATGGCAGTTACAGTTCTATTTCCTTTTCCTGGTGAACTACAGTAAGCCACTGAATTGCACTACAGAAATAACTGTCAGTGTGAGGCCATTGTTTTGTTCTGCTTCTTCACTGTAGAAGTGATGTGAGCAGCCATAAAGATGACCTGGTTATAATGGGAAAAATGCTGAACAGAAGATGTTTGCTGAAATAGTGACAGAGAAAATGCCTGCAAGCCTAGAAATTGGAGACATCCTGAGATACCATCAATATGCCCAAAACAAGAAACTGTAACCAGAACTTTTTGTCTGGAAATGGGAGAAAATATCATGAGAATGTAGGAATTGACAAAAATCTGGAAAAACAAAAACTGGTCTGGGACAAAAGAACACACCATCATTTACTGGCTGTCTCAAGGGAAATACAGAAATTAGCAGCATCTACTGACTGCTGAATGTGGTGGTGTCCTGCATCCCTTTACGTCTGTGCCCCACACAAATGATTTACTTGCACCCAGCATGGAGCCTCTTTAAGAGCCAGCCGCATGCAAATCATCCTCAGGGTGTGTTTGTATACATTCTTTTACTAACAATAATTTTTAGTAATCTGTAATAAAAAAAAAGTAGAAAAAAGCGCCCCTGGGTCTTTGTGTGCTATGGAATCCTGCAAACCCACTGTTGTGATCTCTATGTACCTGCAGGCTGGGTAACCCTTTGGGCTGTTACAAAGAGGCAGAATAGCTGGTAATTCCCATGGAGTTGCAATGGGATTATAAATAGGCAGAAGCTTCTTAAAGGGACAGAAATACTTCCCTCAGTCACAAGATTTGCAGCTTTCAGAAGCAGATCTTGATAGGTCCAGTAACTCTAAAATCTGACTTGATTTAAGATGAAACAACCACAGAAAACAAACATTGCTACAGAGGTTTTGGTACCTCCTCTGTCAGCCAGTCATTCTTTTTTTACTTTTAGAAGTATCAAGTCATCAGTCACAAAATCAGTGTATTCTGGAGCTCTTTGAATGATTGTGAGGAGGTAAGGCCTCAAATGCTCTAGGATGCCTTCTGTCTGCCCACTACAACAGCTAAGACAATGTGGATTACTCATGAAACCGATCACACAGGAGAGACTAGTCAAGGTATGACTTACAGGTAAATACAATGGCATTGTAAATCAAATATATACTAATTCAGACAAGAAGCTTTAAACTGTAACTATCACGGATGGTTTCTGCTAGGCTATGGAAGTATGCCCCAGGGATATAAATGAAAATCAGTCATTAAATCAACAGATAGTACCTACTCCAGATACTGAGATATTATTACTACATATGTACTCAATACTTGCCAGTGAAATTAACGCTGGTGCTAAAAATGCAATTTATTCCTCTAGGAAAACAAGCAGATACAAATCAAATCCCCATTCAGTAGCATTGCTAGTAATGACACGTTGATGCAAGGACCGATGTGCAATTTGTGCACCAATAGTGGACATTGCATATACTTACTGACACAAGGAATCACACACTCAAAATCTTACCCATTTTCACAACCAGCCCAGGTGAAAAGACAGTACACATAGTCAAACATAAGACGTTCTACACTTCTGCACCTCGGACACAGTGCCTTGCTTTCCCCTGCCCTGCAGACACATACCCTAGGAGCTGGTTTGAGCTGCCAAGACACAGCTGCAGTTTTTCTATTTTTTACAACACTAGGTGACAGAATACAAGAACAGGGACAACACTGCACAATTCCTTCCCTAACAGTACAGGGAGCCCTGAACAGCAGAGAATCTCAACAACTCTTCACTTCCTAGAACTAAACATACCACAGCAGTTGTGGCATCTGAGCAGACTATCTACTGGAGGCAACGTAAACTCAGCACAAGTTATTAAGACATTATTTGCTAATTTTAAGAATTATCAGTACAGTATTTTCAGCATGCTTTCAGTATGCTCACCTGCCAGTTAAACTGACAACTACTTCCTTGCTATGAACAAAGTATAATTACTATGTTGTATAACTCTACTTCTCTTTTTACAGGCACAAGTGTAATCACTGAAATAACCAGAATACCAGAAGTTACAAGTCTACCAAGCATTCCTACAAGTTTTACTTCTGTAACATGCTTCTCCAGAAGACTATCTTATCAAATGTTGACACTGTTGCACTCTACTTGCAGAAGAGTCATAATCTAGCCTGTACTGGAAAGCAGCAAGGAATTAATTTGCATTTTTTCTGAGAAAAACTTGGAACACCTGCAAACTCTTAGCAGTTCATTCAAAACAGATTACTTCTCTGAAGGTACATGCTCCTACCCATACAAATGCTGTTGTTTCGGAGCCAAAATTTCTCTTGCTGTGGAACACGGGTGACCTCTAGTGCTTCCAACAAGTCAATTGAAAGCACAGCTAAATATTGCAGAATAATAAGAACAAAAACATCTATAAAAACTGAATACTTAATAAAGTTCTCTGATCAGTATCCACCAAAAAACCTCCAAAGGCTGAGATTTAAAAGCAATTCTCCCATCTCCATAAAGTATCACTGTTTAAATTACAATTTTAGACTGACACAGAAATTTAAAAAAAAATCTGTGAAATCAAGACAAAGCTCAAAACCAGAAACGAAGTAGCAATCCTTCACTGCTACTCCAGAAATGCAGTATGCACTTTCACAGAAGTCAAATTAACAGCAATGCATGTTGCAGTACATACTTGCTAGCTTTCAAGAAAATAAAATGCAAGCAATGCCTGCAAAAAAACCGAAACCATGAGATAAATCTAAAAAATTCACACGTCCTCTACAATATATAAAACTAATATTAATTGCAAACAGACATTAAGAGACATTCAAAACTATAAAAACTACTTTCTGTTGCATCTTTCATTATGTTTCATATTATTACTGGTATTACTATAAGTCTAAGGCAACTACTCTGATTTCACCCAACTTAAACATCTTCCGTTTGTCTCTCCAGCATTGCACTGGATTGTTTTACCTCTTCATTTTTTTGGTTTTTTAGCTAAGCTCAAGGGAAATATAATAGGACAGGAAGGAAAACGACAATCACCTTCCACAGGCACAATTATGAGTAATTATTTTAAGAAAAAAAGGAACTTCCTCTACATGCAAATTCCTTCCTTATCCTGTGCCAAAGTAAGCAAAGGACCTACACAAGCATTTAGAACACAGACAGCGCACACAGATACAATATAAACAGCTCTATATAAGAATTGAAACTGCATCCATATTTCTTATGGGTACATTTATAACTCCAAGAACTTTAACACAAAATTTTTACTGAAAGCAAAATGTGTGATAAACTCATATTCCAAGTAAACCAACTGGTCAATGCTGTAGTGATGCTGCTCAGAAAATAATGAGTTTCAGTCTAGAGTATTTAAACAAGCCATAGTTATACAAGTGTATTTAAGGTCAAAAGCAAAATTTAATTTTATCAGTCATGATAAATACACTTACTTTTTAATAAATCATATGGTGCCAGGGCTTTCAGAAATACATTCAGAAGTTTGAATACTTTCTTATATTGTTTTTCACAGATTTTTTTAAAGTTTTGAGATCAAAGACTTTTTTAATCTTTGAACAAAGGCAAAAGTGAAAAATACTAGTCACAATGTAGACGACAAGGAAATAAAAAAGCCTCCAAAAACGTTTCACTATAAACCAGGAGGTGTAATCTTAATCATGTACTCTGCTTTGTCTACAGTGTGTTTACACATTACACAGATAAAAGCTACATAACCTGCATACTTTGCCTGTAAAAATATAAAAAATGCAAACATTTTTATTCATGAGAGAAGTTTTTTAGTATTTTCACAAAAAGACACCATGTACAAATTTACCTTGTAAATTCCAGGACATTTAGCAGTTCATATCTCTCTTCCTGTCCCAGCTGAAGAATAAAAAAAATAAATAAAAAAAGAGTAAGAATTAAAAGAAAAATCTCAAGCAAAACAAACCCAACCAAACACGTGAATACAAATGTACCGTAATGCAGATAGTCAGATTATTTAAAATAAAGCAGAAGCAAATACAGCAAATGATAATTTTACTCCAATGTACTTACAGACTCAATGATTACTGAGTCAGGTGTCCTTCCAGTGAATACAAAACGAAGATGCCTGGCTGCTCTGACCAATGCTCCTTCATCTGCAGCAAGTTAAATAGTTATTTTACAAATGTACCAGAAAACTGTTAGTTTACCCCACGATTTAATCAACACAGTCCAGGCTTTTCTACTTCTTACTTCCTTTTTCCTTTATGGTTTTAATATTAGATGCGGTTCTGGAAAGAACTCTTTGTTTCTCCTGTTAAAACTGATGAAATGAGTTTACAGTTCAGAGAAAATAAGCCCTGAAAGGAACATGCCTTTCAGCTCAGTAACGAGAGCACCGTCTGCAAAGCACCTAGGTTAGCACCTTCCTCAGTAGGGCACTGGAAAAAGTACATTGCTTTTTGTTTAAGTTCTGGTTTGTATGAGAAGAGTTATAAGTCATTCCTGTAAATAATAGGTAACTTAACATCTACATTCAGGAAACCAGCAACCACGTCTCCAATAGTCTTCAGTTCTCTCCAAGTGGCTCAGGATGTCAGAATGGAATTGGCTTGCAACGCCCAGTAAAACACTGCCATGACCTAGTTAACTTTATTTAAGGCCCTACCTCTGCCCTTGTCTTTCAGCTGTTGAAGGACAGGATTCAGAGAGGTAGCCACCTAGAAGCTGGGGCAGCCAGGGAAGAACCTCCGCGCTTTAGGTAATTTTTCCCATCATAACTTGTTAACACATTAGCTCAGCAGAGCTGAGCATATTTTAATCATTCTACCTTGCTTCATCATTTGCTGAATTCAAAAATTGTCTATGAACCATAATAGGCTCGAAATAGACCTTTTGCACAATAATCTTTTCTCAATCTCTAACAGAATTTATCACAATTTCTATCCTATTAGAAACATTTCTGTTTTGATTACACAGTCTCTGCTCCAAATCAGTATCATGGTTACCAAGTACAGAATAGGTGCACAAGCAAGGACATCAATTTCTCTCCTGATTGATTTTTATTTAGTTCTGACCAGTTCCTTTATAATTCCACAGCAATCTGACAACACCTTAGTAGTGCTATATGGTTACTCATTATTTGCCCTTACATAATCCACAGGACATTCAAATGCATTTTCTAAAGAAAATTTAAAAAGCCTAAATCCTTTTTTACAAAACTGATTTTAGTTGCTACCGGTTTATAAATTTGTTTTTTTCTAAATTTTGGAAGATACTTCAAAAACAATGAACCGAATAAAGTTTGCTTGTTGAGTTGATAGACTATGTTCAGTGAGTTATTTGAGTCTTACCTGGAGATGCTGCTTGATATATAATTTTATCACCTTCTCTTTCTGGAACTGCTGTATGACACACTGCCATCATTGTCAAGAACTCACATATTATAGGCGCAGTTGGCTAAGAAAAAAAAGACATCAGAGTGTGATTAATCATTTAAGCAATAAATAACCAAAACGTAATAATAGATATAGACAAATAATAGCCCACAAAAATTTAATGACAGATTCTTCCTCTTTTCTTTAAAAACTATCTGTACACTAATTTCAGCGTGCAGGGTAACTTCTTTCTGCTGTACTTACATACCGGTTATATAAATTGAATTTAGTGGCATTTGTTTTCCTAACAATCAAAATTAGATAACCAGAAACATAGAAGAGCTCAAATAATCATTTTTTTAGAGAAGGTAAGTATGAATGATGTATTGAAAGAATTTTACTTTATTCACAGAAGTCTCTTTGGATGTTGTCTTTTTTACTAAAAAAGAATCTCTTTTATTTTTGTCTGATACTGTATTTGACAATGCTTTTTAAGAACCTTTAGAAAGATGTAGCAAACAAAAATCACACAGAACATGTTGCAAGATCATACTGCTTTTCAAGAAGACATTTAAATGAATATATCAGGCACTTAAAAGTGTAAAAATCTGAAACAATTTAAAATTATTTAACCAAAAGAGGGGAAAATAAACATATAAGCAAAATAGTTGATTGGACTTGACAAACACAGCTAAGAACCTTATTACTACAGCTGGCATTTGCAAAATGAATGAACTGACTCCTGAATGGTTGTTTAAAAGAAACCCCAGCATTCCCTGTAAGTGAGCTCAAAGCAGCTGCCACCTCAGCTGAGGGTTTCTTGTAACATATTTATGGTATTTCAGATTTGTAGTAGACTAAGAATAGCATTACAATTACTCTATAAAATACAATAATCTTTGAAAACCTAATATAATTTTGTAGTGCAGAAACACTAATGGGAGCAGGTTCCTGTTCTCTTCCACTAAGAGCCTCCAGATCCTCTAAGATGTATTCAGAATGCTGAATTACAAATTCTTTCCCAAAGCACTTCAGAACACATTTAAAACACAGTGGTGAAACCTCTCTTTGAATGTGTATCTGAATTTTTAACATGCATACAAGCACATTTTTATAGCTTGCATGCTCATATTACATGTATACTTAATACTACATATCTACCAGAAAACTGTGAAGATTCAACACTTGCACACCAAGGACACTTCGACAACAGCAGTAATAGTTGATGTCTGTTTCAAACTATGCCACTCTCCCTGTTACTAGCACTGTAAATATAAATGGCCTGTGCAGGTAAGTGTAAGAGTCCCCTCTGCTTTAGATACACTTGAGAATGGCTCTCAGATGTCTGCCATTAAAGACTGCCCCACTTGTAAGAAAAAGATGCTTCACTGTCTGTCAGTTAAACTGGAACTAGCCTCCTGGGAAGACAAAATTTAAGAAAAGAAAAGAGCACTTTACTTCCACTCTTCAAAAAGAGAACAAGTACACTGTTTAAAGTAGGTGTTGGTTAGGACTAGGTAAAAACATCTCTTGTACAAACGAAAACCAGAAAGTGGTAATGATGGTACTGTTTCTTAATCAGATCATAAACTAACTTCTTAATTTCCCGAGAAAAGTATTGTCTCTTTGGGGCAAATAACAGCCTCCAAAATGCCTCTTCCATTTCATCATCTGAACTGAAGATCTAACCTCATGGAAGCATGCACATAAACACAATGCATATGGTTAACTCCTGACTCCTGTCCAAGCCCAGCTAAGTCATGTCAGGATGTAAAATAACTTGGCTTATCCTGAAAGCTTTAATGGCTGTCATGACATCATCTGAACCACAGGAGCACCAGTAAAATACCCAGGGAATGAAGAACACGAGACTACTTCAAACTCATAACATCTGAACCATAGCATCAGAACAAAAAAGAAGGGAGAAAAAAAAGGGTTGGATCTAATTAACATATCAGCAACAATTACAAAAGTATTAATGAGGTGATGCTGATTTTGTATAAATACACAATTTATTTCTTTTCCCTCAAAGGACATAATCTTTTGAATTACTGGAAGCAATGGCTTCATCTCACAAAACAATGGTAATTGTTTCTATATAACTTACATGGTTGTTTTGAAGATTCTCCAGTAATGATACATCACTAAATGTTTTTTCTTCTCCATTTTGTGGGCCTTGCCTAGAAATAATTAAGTAAAAAAGAGATCATTCTTAGCATGATTTTAACAGTTTATATACAAATCATCCGAACACAAGTTTTGTGCTATAGCTGCTACAATAAAGGCTGCAATCATGTACTGTGAGAAAAAGAATTGAAAAGGTACTTCTTTCACATTTGCAAAGCTTATTTAATTTAAGGGAATTCGTTTATATAAATACACTTTAAGTGAACTGGTTTATATAAATACATTTAAGTCCAGCAAAGTCTCTCTGCTGAATTCGGGTAATGAAGGATGAAGTAAAAATATATCCACAATGTAAGACTGAGGCTTCTTGTCTTCTGATCTCTAGAATGAGATTATAGAAGGCACACAAAAAAAATATATGCCTAAAGAGATCAAATTTCATCAAGAAATTAGCAGTTTTGGGTAGATGTTTGCCAAAAAGCAAGTCTGATATCTGAAAGAGGTAAACAAATGAGTTCAGACATCAGAGAAGTCTGCATGTAGAGGGTTTGCTTTCTATTACCTATGATCAAAAAGGAACATATTAAATTGAAAGATAAAGAGGACACAGCAACAATGGTGAAGTACAGACTAAAGCAATGCAAGGAGGAGATGGTTCTGGAGAAATAAATTCATACACTAACATCTCCCAAACTGCACAAATATTCTGGCTGAATGTAAGAGCTCAAAAATGTAGATACTTCTAGGAAGATTTGTTACTGCAGCTGACTACAGCTACAGTCTTAATACTACAGCTGAGTATCTAGATGACTTTGAATTTGAGTGAAACAAAAAGTACTGAAAGGTGAATCCAGTTGAAGGAATTTTTTTTTTCCATTTACTTTGGGTCTTGCTTTGGATTACATAATCTTACAAAAGAATAAATACATTTGGTGATTTAAATTGAAGAATAAGCCATATACATCAAAGGCAGTCTAAAGATTCTCTATGAAAACCAAAAGTGAGCTGTTTTAGTCCTGCACTAACTGCCATGGAAGAATATAAAATGCAGAAGCATCCTCCATACAGCCATTCAAGGACTACTTTTTCTAACTATAACTGAAGTGAAAAATTTGAAGCTTTCTCCTTCACAAAGACTTCTTTTTAAATGCAAAGCAAGTAGATCTTGAAGTGCCAAATATTAAGATCTTCAGACACATTATATTTGTTTAGAGTCTAAGCTTTAAGCTTTGTTTGCTTAAATCTTTCCAATGTAAATTTTCCAGATTCTCAGCATGAAAACAAGGAAAAATATTTGCAGGTATATGTTGTAACAAAGTAGAAAACAATTCTTTCTAATACAGAAAAAAAATAAAGATAAAAAAGATTTGGGATTTAGTATATTAGTCATGTTAGGGCTAGAAATGTTACTGTCACAAACAGATTTTATTAATTGCAACAGATTTACACACCAAGAAATTTCAAGTATTGTATTTTATAAGCATTACTAATATATTCTTTGCCTATAAAGGGTTTGGGTTGGTTCTTTCGGATATCAGTTTATCCATTTCAGATGTGCGCAAGAAGATTTTTATGTGCGTTAGATAAAACTAGTCTTTTTCCATTAATACGCAAGGATGCTTAATTTCATGTAAGCACTGCATTGTTTTAATGAAACCACTCGTATGCAGGTAAGGACACATATGCATCTTTAAGAAACATTTTCCTTCGACATCAAATGATGATGTTCAGGTCAAGTAAGATTTTGGGGTGTGCATGTGTACTACATTTTACGTGTTGTGAGAGGAATTTTTCAGGGTTTGGGTTTTTTTTTCTATCAAAACCAAGGATTATTAATTGTAATTTAGCAAAGATTTTTTCCTTCAAATGTGTTCAACAAAAGATGACAACACATTCCAGTTTCGTGTGACATTGCCTTGTTGTCACTTTCAACAAATAAAATAGTGATAATTTAAAAGCTGTAAATGACATTTTTTTCTCTGATGTATCTGAGCTTACTTTAAATGGTATTGCAAAATTTAGTTTAAGAAAGTATGATGAAGTATAAGGCATCATGTAGATGACAGCAGAAAGGAAGCCACGACTTGATCTTTCCTGACGTCCCCGTCAAGACATCAATGTTAGTCCCAAGTGTATTTGGGTGCTCTAATCTCAGTTTCAGTTAAGAACTATTTAATGCTAATATGCCAAAACTATCTGTAGGAAGTAAAGTAGTAAGAAAAACATTACATATTTTTCACTCTCAAATATGGATTTTATTTTTCTAAACATATTAGTGATTATTACTAACATATTACGAACAGTAGAAAAGTGTGATTAAAGTTACCATAATACCAAATACATAATAAATGACCAAACTTTCTCTCCAATAATTCAGTAATTTTGAATTGTACAGGACTGTACTGAATTATATTTCAGTGACTCTATCAGAGATTCTATTCCAGAGAATGCAACCTAATGCCATAAAATTTGGATGGCATAAATTTGTGTAAGATTGTCAGCCTGTGTGAATTCAATGCTGAAATAATTTCTGAGCAGTACACTATCTCACATCTAGCTCTGTTTCTAAATATATTGCTCAGTGTTTTAAACCTGAATCTTTAAGAAACAGCAGAAGCTAAATGTTTTTCAGAGCTTACCAATCATCTGAAGGAACACTATAATCCTCAGGCTCAGGGCAATGGCTGCATGAGAAGCAAGGGAAAAACAGAACAGGGAGAGGAGAAAGAATCACAAATGCTAAAAAATGCTGATCACTTACTAGAAAAAGTAGTTAGTCAATCAAACTAAATTACCAAAAAAAAAGTTTCACAACCATTCTGCTAATGCCTAGACTGCAATGAAAATTGCAAAAATATGGTGTTTCTACTGAGACTTCATAAACTATAACAAACCAAGTTTTTGCAAATCTCCCTCAGGATTTTATTTTGTAACAACATTAAACAGAGTAAATGATGGTAAAAACATGCATATTGAAATTGTCTTACAGCAGAAAGCCTGTGGTATCTCGACTTTATTTTTGTTCCTCTTTGCAAAAAGAGATGTCATGACAGAAGTAATCCGTCTCTCGTAAATAACATCTTATAGTCACAAAAAGATGACTGAGTTGTAGATATTGTCAGGTGTAAGTTTATTTTAATTGCAGTATTAATGCATGGGTGCATATGGACAGGCAGAAGCACACAGATGAAGAAGTATAAAAATACCTACCCATATGCAATTCCTGCTACAGTACACTTCTTAAATTGCATGACGTTGCATGTCAGGGTACCCGTTTTGTCAGAAAATATGTATTTGACCTAAACGAATGATAAAATCCATTATACATTAAGATTCAGCAGTTAGCGACATATATAGTACAATTCATAGCTATCAACACATGAAATATTTTTACCTGTTTTGCAATTTTCACAGTTTATAGAAAAAAAGCCAACAACAAAACCAATACATAAACATAGCAGATGTACAGCCTTCATACCCATTTCCAAAGAAATCAATCAACTGAGATGTCACGACACTTAAGTTTTCTTCAGAGTGCACAATGGTATATTTAACCATCCCTCACTCTACATTTTGTTGAAGTGCAAGAAACTAGTGAAGACCAATGACTTTGCCAGTAAAAGATTAAACTTCTGACAGAAAGCCATATGGTAAGAAAAGTATATCTATATGTATTTCTAAACCCATCTTTTTGACATGGAAATATCTTTTTAAAGCTGAAACGTCAGTAAAAGAGAAACAGTTCAGAAATGCCAAATAACAGGAAAAGAAGAAATACATTCCATTCTACGTACTCTAGCTCTCCTGTTTCCCCAGCATTATAAACCCTTTTGTTCCAGAAACTACTAGGTAAAGCATTTTAAAAATCAAAGCTGAATTACATGAACCTGTGATATTTTTAAGTTTAGTTCAAACCCAATCTTAAGAAAAAAGTTAATATATGAAGAAATGAAGTCATCTGTGATGAACCAAAAGTTCTGTGAGTCACAGAACAAACTTTAACTGATTAAAATGTATTTCTAATTAAAAAAAAATTCCAAGGATTCTTAATTAGGAATTAACTACATTATATCTGGGACTAATAAAGCTATGTATTAGTAAAAATGTTTCTGAAGAATTATGACTTAGCCAAAATCAGCAGTTAGAAGAAATCTTCTTTCTGTGTCAAGTTTACGCTGCAAATTGTATTTTTTTTGTGTGTGTGTGGGCACAATAGGAAAGGGGGAATTGCAGCAAAGAAAATTCAACCTTTTTTCCCAACACCAAAGTTTTGCCTTTCTTAAAACCTGAAGATGTCTTGGGGGGAAATCATCTCTTCATTATGTGCAACCCTCATGTACTTCAAAGAAGAAACCTGCTCTTTTCAGTAGAGTCCTTTGTACTCCCTACAAAAATCTGCTCAAATTAAGAATCTGTCAAAAAAATCAAAGCGGAGATCCCAAGAAGTCTGACTAGCTCTTGATGGTGAAGGAGAATTTGAAGAGAAACTTAAGAAATGAAGACAAAAACTACTGAAGTCAAAGGGAAAGAATGTGTCTGGGAATGTGAATAACAAACTAGCTGCAGAGATAGAAAAAACAGATAGTGTAAAATGAAACAGAAGGAAAGCTAAGATTCAAAAAAGACTCTTCCCCACTAGACGAGCTTGTACTCCCCTTTAAAGCCAGGAAAAGCACAAAATTTTCTGCACATACATGTTAAACCCAGCAGGCAAAGGCCCTGTACTCTTCTATGTAGATCAGTCATAGAATATGGTACTCTTCAACCAGTTTTTCCAAAGGCACATCTCTTAAGTAAAAGGCCCTAGGACTGCTTTGCTATATGGCTAAAACCAAGTTATTATTTACTTGTTTTGGAAAGCTAGAGACAACTTTTACATTCCCATGCAATAAAGTACAGAATTAGTTATGAAAACTTCTAGGTTAGAAAATGCAAGAACATGCATGCTTGTGTTCGTAATACAATTCAATTAAATGAGCATGTAATGCATTTTCCACAGCAAGAGTTGCCCATCACCAGTGTACCATAAAGCTTAGCATGGTTTTAAAGCAAGACTGCAAATACAATTGACTGAAAGAGCAAATACCATGTGTAGTGCTTCTAGAAGCACGCCCTGTGCCCCAGACACACTTAATACTAAGTCATACTTCCATAATATGAGCAACACACAAGAGATCTCTTGTGAAAAGTCAAACTGATTTTACGGTATTAAAAGGGAACTAAGAAGCAAAAAGGAGAATAAACCCCAAATTTCCTTAATAGGGTTTAATTCAGCCATGAGCCCCCATTCCATTCACAGCTTCCAGTCTTTAGTGGCAAGAAAAGAAGACATGTATAAACTGGGATTCAACCCTAAGAACTCACTGTCTCTTCTGAGGAATGCAGAGCATGTGGAAAAAAATGACATACTGAAGACATGCATTATCATAAGTGTATATACTGAGACTAAATTTTGTGCCACGTACAGCCTTAATGCTCAAAATTCCTTTGATTTTGTAACTTTATTGAAACACTTCAATCTTCTCTGATTACCACACGCACATTGATACAGATTGTTTATATAGTACTGTTTCAATTCGCTCATATTGCAAAGTATTTTTAAAAATATCTGACAAAATAAAAAGAATAGAAATAAGCAATCATTAAGGCAAGAATATATGTTTTTTGAAATAAATGCTCACATGAATAATTTTAATACACAGAGTTAGAACCAGTAATTTTTTTTTCTACCTGTCCAAGTTCTTCATTGAGATTGGAAGTACGAGCCATCGCAGCAGTGTCTGTAGGTTCATAGTGCATGTCTATGTCCTACAGATAAAAAAAAAGTACATATATCCAAAAATCAGTCTTCCAAAACTTCTTACAAAAGCTCTAGCACATAAATAGAAAAGTTAAGTGTAGAAGAAAAGACCAAATATGAATAGATCTACTTAAGATCATTTCAACACGGGAAGCCACAGACACTTTCAGACCACTTCCAAGAGTCCCCAGAAGAAATAGGATTTTCTCATGGGAGATTTTGCTTAGATTATTTCTAGTGATCTGTATTATTGAAAAACTGTTGACCCCTACATCTAAAACGACTTTAGCAAAAAGCAGAAATACTACACTGTGACTCTTAGGGAGAAGTCAGTCTTACCTACTTCTATTGTATGCACAACCAGTCATTTCTAAATAGCAAGATAAATACATCTTGAGATAAAAACATGAAGATAAATCCGAGAGTACACAATACAACTGTAAGATACAATTCACGTGGTGTGAGTTCTTTTCCTCTTATTTGTTAAATAAACATCAGAGTTTGTTTTCAAATACAGTAAAAGATTAAAACATTGTCAAATATGGCAGCGTAGTGCAACAGATTGCAGACGACCAACTTCTCCATACAAATATAATCTACACACAAAGAGGAATATTATTTAAGATAAATGTCCAGAGTCCCATATAAGGATAAATTAAAGGCAACTAATCCCTCATAATGAGAAACTGGGGCAGGAAGAGTATTTAAAACTGCCTTTTTGATTTCTTGTATAAACAGTGGCAATCTACGCATTCAAAATGGGTCTTTGTTGAATATCTATTTTAAAATACAGAAAATTAAGGAAGAATTTCATTGCATTCTCCAATTTGTTAACAGTTTGTTTCACAGCATAAAAAAAATTTAAGAGCTCGAAACCAACTCACTGCTCACAAAAGTATTTAACTTTTAAAATAAAGCATGTGCTTCACCTGCTACTTCACATGCACTCTTATCTATATATCTCCATGACATACCTCACACATACAAATCTATTTCACACATTTGATCAAGGAATCACATTAAAGTGTTCAGAATGCTATAATAAATTTACATTCAGAAAAAAAATGGAAAAACAGAAAGCTTGCTTACATGGTTTTAAGGAAAACAGCTCACTCCCACCTCAGAGTAAATCCTTCATTTTCCCCACTAATTTATTAAGAAAAAAAGATTAAAGGATGCCAAAATGATCTTTATATATTTAATAAGTGATAACACTAGCAGACACTGCCTTTGTACAATAAACCCCACTCCAGTAAACTATGGTTGTGTTTGGAAAAAAAAATAAGCAAAATGCCGAAAAACCCCAAAACATGGGGTAAGTCTGGAAAGAAAATATGAAACCGGACAAAACTCCCCAGCACTGCTAAACACTTTCTTCTGATCATTCTGAATGAAACTGATACCTGAATATCAATAACGAGAAAGTAAAAAGCACAAAAACATTGCAAGAGACAGAAATGTTATAGTTCATGGCTTAAACACTGATGTAAAAAGCTGCACCACCGAAGCCCACCTTGAATGGGCCCCCTGACTGAAACCTTGGACTGTGAGTTAAACCACCTAAAAGAACTTGATATAAGATAAAGTGACACTTTTGTTCAATCATCTCAGGTCTGGGAGGAAACAGATAAGGCTGGGAGAGCATCCATGGGAGGGCCAAGCCCAGCAGCTGTCCTGAAAATCATCCCTCACTGGCTTCGGGCTGGGGGAGGCCAGAGCTCTGAAGCTTATCTCCTGCTGCCAGGTTTGCACAGACTCCGCTCCCACCAAGGCGGGAGGAGGAGGAGGGTCTTGGGGGTGTGGCGCAACCTCTGGTCAGAGGCAGTGAACACCCATCCTCCCTTACACAAACTGGCTCAGCTGTGAAATAACCCACTACCACCCCAGGAAAGCCACATCCACAGGACATTCATGTGAGGGGCTGCTGAGGGGGTGTCACAATCCATCAAAGACCCCCCAAAGCGCTCCCCAGACTCGTTCCTGAGGCTTTGCACCAGAGCACTGCACGTGATGCAAAACGATGCAACCAATCCAGAGTCTCACAAGAGACAGTGTCAAACTTGCCCTGGGTGTTTACACCTGGCCCAAACCAGGCTAGTTATTTAAATATTAATCCATTGAATTCTATGCCTTTTGGAGGGGGACCCTCACCACCAAGAAGACCAGATGGAGAGGACCAACACCACGTCGTTGAGACCAATGGAGGGGTGATATATTTCCACTTAATCTATCTCTCTCACTTCCTGTCCCTTCCCCCTCCAACTCTTTTTCTATTTCCTTCTTTCTCTCTCATTTACTGTTAAATAAAATACATCAATTTTTTGGTATCAACATTTAACCTTGTTTGGTTTTAATTCTGTTTTGGGGAATATTTGAACCTGAAGTTTCTACCTGCAATCCATAGATAGCTCACTTTGCTCCTCTACAATTAGTGGAGCATAACAAACAGGCTCCAAAAATCAATCTGGTGCAGATATAAGAGCACTAAATAAAATAATTTATTATTACCTCCTCAGGTTCCACTAATAATAAATAAACAACATTTAGAAAAAGTCTGAAAAGAATGTATACATAGACAAGCAATCCATCATTTCACTTACTTGTGAATCACTTCATTTTAGAAATCAATGCATATTATAAAAATAATATTTACCCAATTTATGAAATATGCCTGGATAAATTTAACGACTTCAAGCGTAACCAACAAGCTGATTGGGATAAGATTATTGAAGAGAATGATAAAAGTCAAGAAATTCAATCCAAAGTTGCTTGCTCCACCATCTGCCAAAAACCAAAGAAAACAATTAATATTTGAGACTGTACTTAGAAGTATATATATGTATTGTATTCAGAATATTGCATTAACAGCTGATTTTTAAAGTGTTCTAAGAAGAAATTTTGGAATTAATTACAGTATCACTTGCCTATAGATAAGATCTTCATCAGAGTTAAGGATCTCTACTATAATAGCGGAGTTCAAATTCAGCGATCTTTGCGATCATCTCCAATTTCTGAAGAGCAAACTTACCAGCCATTCTCTCTTTTGCTACATTTTAAGATCAAAATCTGCAAATATCTATATAAGCAACCAAGTTCTAAACTCAAAATATTACAGCTTTATATTTTGAAAGTGGTAAATACATAGTGGAATTCATTTTTTCTTCATCCACCTTCACACAATCATATAATCTCCCTCAACAGAGCAAAATACTATCAAAAAAGGTAAAGTCGCACCCCACGAAAGGAGGAGATTAAGTTATAGAGTTTAATGAAAGTTCTAAACAACTGGAAATGTGAATACTAACGGATAAAACAAGTGACAATGAATAACTGACTGCAAAGTATATTCATGAAACCTTCTTTTAAATCTTGTTTCCTCACAGAGGGTCACACTATGTCAATATGTTGCATGCTGCCGTGAAAGCCTGTGTAACATCACATTGCCCTGCATTCACCTTACATACAGCTGCCCAGTATAATATGTTACATGAGACCTCCTATGCCTGTTTTATCTTCTTTAGGAGAAGTCTATTAAGTTCTGATACTAATTAGTTTAATCCCTATACACTAAAAATTATAAAGCCACAGCGTCGCTTCCCAAGACAAGCAAGTTTAAAAATTCCGAAAAGTCATTGCAGCTTTAAACGTAATCCATCGGAAACGGCTCAAAGAGGCTTTAGCCTGATGTCTAGGAAGCTGACTGTTTATGCCAGTGGAATGCTGACACAGACTTTGCTGAGCTGCAGAGATGTAGTGCCTGAAAGAAGTAGAGGCAAACAAATCATCTCACCCTTCCTGAATTTAGCAAGAGCATAGATTGCACAGTAAGGCAAATATTATACTTGATGTGATACACCTAGCCTAAAGACTTTAGTCAACAAAGAAGAGAGATTGACAAAAAATCCACTATGCAAGGGAAGGTAATCATCCTCCTTTCCAAGCATGAAATGCAACTGAATACTAAAATATTAATATTATATTTTAAATCTTACAATTTAGATCAAGATACCAGTCTCTTCCAGTATGCCTTCGGTTCCATATGGCTGAACCAATAGAGCAGATCAAAGACATGGCAATAAGGATGCAGAACAAAATCAAAATCTGAATATTTGTAATTCGTTCCACATTAGACATTTTAAGAGGTGGACTTGTTGAATTCTGCAACAGACAAAAACCAACAGTGGCTATTAAATATTAGATGAGGTAACACGGTTCTTGCTTTTCAAACTACACGTTACTGTATCCTTTTCTAAATATTTTCCCAAATACATCATCATCATAAATGCTCTAAATGTTTTACTTAAAAAAAAAACAAACACCAGGCATCTTATAAATCCATGAATTAGAGCTTTAGAATTGTGCCATAAGAAGTTTAAACAATCACACAGAACACTGGTAACGCCAATAGTTAACAACAAACATTCAAAATGAATGTGCATACACCTTGTCAGTGCAACTGAAGACAGCTGCTAATACGAACATACTTTTTCAAGTAAATATTTTACAAATTACAAAAGCAATAAATAAGACATGAATGACCAATCTGAAATTCTTTTTTCTCAACAGGTGCATCTCAGTTTTGGTATCTCAAAACACATTAGGCAAAGTAATTTCAGTATCCTCCCTCCTCATTTTGTTTTCTGACAAGAATGATTACCTTTGTACTTGAAAGAAAGCCCCACAAGAGGACAGTTTTAGGAGCAGTCAAAAATAAAAAGACAAACTATGATAACAGAACTTGCTAATAAATAGTTTTCAAAGCACAAGTTACAAGATAGAATCAATGAATATGCTTACTAATGGAAAGACGACTTTGGGGCTAAGTGACTAAAAATAACAAGAAATTGCTTTATTTTTATTGCTTTTAATTCATAAGAAAGATGCTCTATTATTGACATTTTACTACTGTATTGAATCAAGCCATGTTTCTGTACCATGGAATGGTAAATTAAGGTAATAAAACAGACAGGTTAGACAAAATCCAAGTGACAAACCTGCATAAGTTTTGTGTCATGTCCAGTATAGACAACTATCCCGTGAACCCACTGAGTATTTCTCAACTGAGCTCCTCGTAGAAGAATCTGATCAGATCCCAATGGAACAGTACTAGAAGTAAGAAGTTTTACATTTTAAAACTAAACCAATCAATATCAATGAATAAACGTAATCAGCAGTTGTTAAAACTAATTTCTCAAAATTTACATGATTATTGTTAATATGTTAGGAACCTAATTTTCACAGTTAACTTTTTGGGAGTTTTGACAGAGAAAACTTGACAGTTAAAAGCCAGGTCAAAAATCTAACTTTCAGAAAACATTACTTACCACTTAATTTTTATTATGGACTACTAATTTTGATATGGTACTACTAACTAAGAATACTGAAACTAAAAATGTCTAATTCTCCTATGATTTATGATTACCAAGTTTTTTCTTAAATGGTCTCTTACGAAATTGATTTTCAAAAGCAATTTTCAAATGAAATAATTTTGTGAACTCTCAAGTTAGTCCACTCTTCTAGTGAAACAAACATCCTTTATGAACACAGTTATTTAACATTCACAACAATATTTCATGCATCTTCTTTAAACTGCAAAACTGCAAAAAAAAGGTATATTTTGTTCTGTTATTCTTTTAAAATAGTGTGTGGTAAAGGAGCAACATACTCTCAAAAGACATTGGAAACATTTAATTGTCTTAAATTCAGACAGCTGTCTTTATACATATAATGTAGGTCAGTTTTTCTTAAAATACAAAAATATTAGATAATTATTACTCTTTTCCTTGGAAAAACATGCCCTGTTTTGGTACTTTTCTTCCTATAAATACCAGCTAGCAGTTCAGACTTGTCAAAAGTGCTCTAGTGCTTGGAATTCTTACCTAAAACTACTGTCTCTACTTGTTTGAAAGCAACACATTATTAAGATCACTAATTAACTGATTTAGGACAGCACCTGTGTCTCTGATATATAAAATATAAAGCATCTGAAAAAGCCATGATACTTAGTAACATTTTGGGTAACTCAAAGAGTATAGCCAGTCTCAGTGCGTGAGATTTGGGTAATAATTTCTTCTGGATCATCATGTCCCCTCCTCTCACACAAACTTTTAAGATTCAAACACTACAAGTAGAATTATTCCTCTCCTAAAATTAACAGTGACAAGCAGTTTTTTGGAATCAGTTCTTGAAGAAATTAGGAAAAAAATATTCTAGAAAAATATTTGAGTGCTTTTCTATAAAAACCAAACTACTAACAAACACCACTTCACTACAACTTGGTCTACTTAACATTCTAGGAAACTAGAACAGAGCATACTGACTGTTTCAGGAATTCTTCTCCCCAGCAAGTAAGTATACCTCAGCAACTGAAATGCTGAATGATATTGCTTTCCAGGTGCAGGCACTGCATCAGAAGAAGGTATTGGCAGAGAAAACTGAAATGTGAGACTTATTTACTGATACTAAATATATTTAGTGATACTTACTTGCTTCCTAAATCTGAACTGTGCTGCTCTTGTATTTCAAATATGTTCATATCATGGCAAAACTAGGAGACTAAATGTCCTTTCAAGTATGAAAGGAACCTCTGGGGTTGAATTACTCGAGAATCATTAAGAAGGACTCCTGTTGGTATCAAAGGCTGCTCCTGCACTTGTATTTACTTGCACTCCTTGATCAGAACCATTTTAAAACTTTCATCAATACAACACAGACATTTCAGTTAAGCAATGGATTCCCTATCATTCTAAGAATAAATACGTATTTTCAGTCTATTAACACTAACATGAATGTCACAGAAGATGAAAGAAAAAACTTTCTAGGCTATATGCAAGTCTCCCATAGATAAATTGGAAACTTTTTGAACTGTGGACCTCCTCTGAAATGCCGAAAGGCTTTCTGTCCCTTTTGCTGTTAAAGGAGAGGAAAGCAGAAGTCAAAATCTTCAACTCTAAGTTCTTGTACTCCTTCAAGAGTCAGGTAAGTTCCAAGACTCTTTCTACCACTTCCTGATCTTCCAGTTTGTTTTCCCTTTCTAAAACCTGTGAAGAATATGTAGTAAAGTGCCTTCTCTTGCAGAATCCACTGACTTTTTCTTCCATCAGGACAGTGGCTCTCAAATGGATACCATTCTTCAACTTAGACAGGACTTTATTCTGAATAGTGTTTTACTGGGAAGACAATCAAAAGAGAATAGGATTCCAAACACTGGGAATTGTCTTCAGTAGAACTGGTATAGAGACTAAGATGAGAACAGACAGCAAAGCTCCCAGGGGTGTGGAAAGCCCTGCCAGGTATCATGTGACTAACACTCAACGCTGTGATCACACACCACTCTAATGAAGTGATGGTGCAATGACTTGACAGAGATCTCAAGTGTCTTAGCCCCAGCCTTCTTAAAGCTGATCCAACTCATCTGATTTATCTTGTATTTTACAGAAGTACTGACTCTCAACAACATGCCTGGTTTGTATTCAGTAAGGGATGTTCTCAATGGAGAAAGACGCTTTTAGAATACTTTCCTGGCAGAGCTGCCAAGGGTATATTAAGAGCTAGTAATTTCTGAGGCACATATAAAAAATTACACACCAAAATGTTTTTGTTAACAAGTATACTTCACTCTTATCCAAAATTTTAAGAACAGGAAAACATTTACTTTAGGTCTGGATAACTAGAATCTGACCTTGTTTCGCACAATGCCCTCACCATTCTCCAAGCCACTGTCTAGTCATAGTTTCATATAAACCAGGCTGAAGAACTTTTCTCCTTTCTCTAGCTAAATGTCTTCATGGACTAAACCCAAAGTGACATGCTTCTGTATACTCATGAGCATAGTAAAGAGCTGCACACTTTGGTGATAAGGGTTAGCTCACTCAAAGGCTGAGGATAGCAAGAAAACTTTTGCCTCTTTTAGTTCACAGACTTAGCCAAAAGGCAAAATAACTGTAATGGGTGCTCTGTCTCCTTGAAAACTGGATATCCAAAAGAAAAAAAAGGCAACTTTTTTTTTTTTTGAGTTGCTCTCCAATGAAGGGAAAAGGAAAAGACTGGAAAGGTCAACAAGATACATCATTTATGACACTCCAATGATGAAAGAAGAGGGAGATACGTTTTCAGTATCCTCTATTGCTTTTGCAAATATGTTAAGATGGTAATGGATAAAGCATAAATCACAACTGCTGGACCTACACAATCTGGTAGGAAGGTCTAAAGATCTGGACAAATAAGTATCTATTAGATGAATTTGCGCTCCCTCTAATATGGACAGAAAAAGAACATATCACTGATTTTTCAGGTTGAAGTAAGGCCAGGATCCAAAAAGAGTTACTTACCTGCAATTCTTTTTCACTGAAGGTAAATATTATATTAGAGCCACACTTTTGGAACTATCCTACTGCACAGGAACTATAGTCATAATATTCCAAAACAGAATTCCTCAAATGAAAAATTAGTTGACCAGCAGATGGCGTCCTCCTACACATTCTTGAGGCATGACAGCCATCAGCATATTCAATATTTATTTTTTAATCAAATTTTTAAAATTAAATTATTAGATTGAAAAGGAAAGAATGTTTTTTCCTTATAGCCAGGGAGAAAGAATGAATGTGTGGATCTGTTATAACTATTACCTTCAGAGAAGAATTACAGGTAAATGTTTTTCTCTTCTTAATGACAAGTACAGTGGAATTATAATAGATCCACACTCTTGCGACTGAAAACTCTCGGAATGCATCTGTAAGAAATCGGTAAATAAAAAATGGAATATTAAGGGAAAAAAAAGAGGTATTTAGTAATTAGTTAGTACTATATGTATCAGCCTAAACCCACAAACATGAACAATATTGGATATGGAGAAATAAATAACTACTGAATAACTAAGAAATACTGAAAATTTTTGGGAATGAAGGATTCAACAATTCTGGACCTAGCAATAAATCTTCTGTGAACCCACAGAGGACTCTGAATATCAGTATTACACGTCTTTCAGCTACGAAATTTGAAGAATTTGAGGTATATACCAATGGACTCTGTTCCGCTCCAGACTTACACAAACAGAAGAAAAGTACAATTAAAAAAAACCAGACAAGAAACCATTTCTATTCAGCTTCTGAAACAGACGAGATGCGCTTAAGAAGTGAGTTACTAGGTACATATTGCAGAACTGTCAGAATGTGACTAGCACTCTCTTCTATTATTAATACCTAATGCTTTCTGAAGGACACCTATTAAAACAACTCAAGTTGTAGACATTAGAAGTGAGGTTTTATGCCTCTAGTCTTTCAAGAGTAAAGTCTAGCAGAGAATACATAAAAAAAGATTTTATATTCATATTTTGACTTCAGTAGTTTAAGATCACATAGCTATCTACTGTTAGACTGAGTCTCCCAAGATCTTCTTCCTTGTATTTACATACCCATGCCCATCCAGTCTGATGTTTCCAACAAAGTCATAGAGATGTCGGTTTGGGCTCTCACATTCAATTTTGCCAGAAAGTTGCATCAAGCTTTCTGTGTCCCTTATGTCTGATGTTAGTGGCAAACCCTGTAAAAAAAATTCATTTGTCATGACATTAAAAAACACTATCCAATAAAAAAATCTATGTATTATGAATCTGATAGTGCAAGACCAGAAAACAATCATCCCTATGGGAGCAAAATGGGCTGGCTACACTTTACTGTCACAACTGGGTGCTACAGTGAAAAAGTCACCTTGGCATCTGAAAATACTGTGACCAAGACAGGGTCATAATCCTTCACACAGCTCAGCAAGACTGTCCCTGCACAGCGACAGCGTACTCAGTCAAATTCTGCTATTCCCCACCTGTCCCTGAAGGACAATACTGGCCCCATCAGCTGTTTTCTGCAGGGCTTCTGCCTCATCATCTGTTCTGTAGAAATAAAGCCAATACCCAAACTACTTAGGTTTCTACCTATTTTCCCAAAGGAAAAACCCTCAAACAAAGCACAAAGAATGACTTAGGAGTACCACTCATTGCTCTACTTTTATGATGCCAATAACCATAGCTTTTATTCAAACCACTAAAATTTCAGAGTCTTCTAAAATGTCCATTAATGTAATAAAATGTTTTTATAAGCAATAATAGACAAAAATAGTATTAGCAATATTCTCAAAAGTGAAATACCTACCTGCCGAATTTTTAAGTTTGTCTCACCATCTAAGTTAGATGTCTCAATGTAGCACATGGCCTGTGGTTCACTATTAAGAGAAGAGAAGTCCTGAATTTAAAATTATAATGGCAAAATCCATAAGCTTCCTGTAATCTTGTAATACTTATTTATGCAAACAGGTTTGTCTTATCAAATCTTCAAAACCAGAATAATTTACAGCCAAATCTATAAAAACGAACAGTTCTTTACATTTTCAGAGAAGTTTGCCAAAGCCTATTTTCTTAAATGAAACATTGATAAAAGCACTGTATACAACAAGTGTTTTATCTTTATACATGAGATTATGATATGGGCACAGCTTAGTGCATCTGTAGTGCTCACTAGAGCAGGCAGCAGGAGTTCAAGATACAGAAGTTTCCTTGAAAAAGGTTTTCTTATAAAAGAAGTCTAAATTATGGATAACATAATACAGTTTTTGAAATATATCCTCCTTCTGCTATTTTAAAACCTTTTTTAAACTAAAAGTTTTAAGTTCACGCAGAATATTACGACTTGAATGCTTCATCTATTTGACACACACCGAGAAATTTCTAAATTACTCCAGTCACGTCCCATTTTCTGGGCATAAGGACATAACACCTACTACTTAGATTTAAGACAGAAAGAAGTTTTGATTCTGAAAAGGATCAAATAAGTAATAAAAAACCCTTAAAACATAAAAGAATAAAGGTTTACTCTCTACACTTTAAAGCTTCTAGTGTTTTCCTTCCTTCTAGCATGAAATTCGAGCACCAAGTGTTTTTAAAATTTTCTTTATTAATGCAACAGTGGCTGCTGACAAGTGACTGATTTTTAGATTATTTGCAGGATAAGGTTAAGGAGACTATTCTAACACAATTTTGTAAAGTATAAGCATTAAAATGTGACAAATTATCATAAGGTGCTTTCAGGCTACTGTTTTATTCTTGGCAAACTTCTCCAAAAATATAAATAACTTTCATTTAGACTGTTTGGATGGCAACACCTGTGTGAGACATTTTCACAATTCTAACATTTTTATTAGTTAACAATAAAAACCAAACAATATTTTTGTAAAGCACTTTTAAAACAAACTAAGGCAGCAAAGACATTTCAAGTGAGACACATGCTTAATTGCAATAACTATAGCAGATTACAGTGACCTCCAAAGTAAGTTACAGTTAGATCAAGGCAGGCCCATTGACTGGTTAGGGAAAAACGAAGTGTGGTAAGAGTGCAGACAATAGCATAAAGCTGACATGTCTAAGAAACATGCATTTTGTCACAATACACAAGAACAATGCTGCTTTTGCCACCACATGCAGCAGAGATTGTGCAACATCCAAGTTTGTGCAGAGGGTCCTCTACCAGTCCTACCAATGTTAAACCATACTCTTTGCTGAAAATAGTGAGTTGGCAGAAACATGTATATTCCTCTTAAAGATATTTACCCTGCTGTTTAACTGTGTTATTCAATGACAACTTGTTTGATAAAATTTCATGGGGGTAGTGTAAAAACCAAGAGGAGTGAAACAACTTTAATTTATTGGAGTGTTATTGTGTATTTACACTTAAATGATCTGTATCATTTTATCAATTGAACCCTTTCTAATTTTATAAATACGTAGGTTTTGTTGAAGAAAGGTGAACAGCAAAGCAAAGATTATCAACATGGCAGTGTTATTCATATTTGGTATATGAGGACCCACATACACATATCCTGTGCAACTACTTTATTCTAACCTTGATGACAGACTGATGAGATCAGCTGGGAGATGTTCCCCATTGGTCACTTTCACTACTTCCCCTACTGCCACCTACACATCCCAGTTTGAAATGATTAGAACAGAAAAATAAGTGACAGGGAAAAAAACAACAAACAAAACAAAACAAATGAACGAAGACAAAAAGACAGAGTTGGAAATTATTATTCAAACAATACATGTTAATTAAAATGTCTGATGACAATTTTTTCAAAATCTATTTTAATCAGGTCAGAAAGAAAAGAGCTAGAACACTTTCATTTTTACTCAAGTCATTTATTTTACTGTAAGGCACAAACTTCAAGCTGCAGAACACACTGACATTTTACTGTAAACATAAAAAATTGTTACGCTTATTTCTCAACTGACCATGTTTCTAGCCACTCCATGTATCAATTAAAAAATTAAAGCCACAACAGATTTTCCACCAACTTTTCTGAAGACCCAAGAAACAAGTACCTCTTCTATGCAGACATGCTGAAAATTACTTTGTATTTTTTTCCAGTTTCATAAATTTCTGTGTACACTGAACTAGCAAGAACCATACAGAATTAAATCTCAGAGGTTTGCGTCCTTCCATTGTAAGAGATTATAGTTTCCCAAAATAATTAAGATCCTCTTGTTCTCCAGAAACTGCTATTGCTGGTAAAAAGAACCCAGTATTATTAGTTTGAATTAAAACCAGGCCCACAGACTCGCATTGCTTTTGGAACCTAAAATGTAACTAGGCATCAATAAACACCTGAAAGCAAAACTGATGAGAGTCTTCCTAAAGAATACATGGCCACATGGAGATGAGAGATGGAGGAGAGCATATGCCAGCACGCAGGCAGAATTAGAGGTCATGTAGTAGTACAGGGTTCTCTCCTGGAAGGAAGGCTGAAACACGATCCTAGTAATATAACTAGGGAAGAAGTTTTAGCTGGAAGAAATGCTTGAACTGGGCCTAGAAAAGCAATCGTGATTCAAAGAGTCCATATTGAAAACTTGATCCTAAAAGAAAACCTGACAGGAAAATTCAGTGTGAGTAATGGTCAAAGTTGGACACACACAGTGTGTTCTGACAAGGGCACTAAAGAGGGGTTAAACAAAGTGGAAACAGTTCTGACCAAGTCCAGTAGCAGCTAACTATTACTTCCACTGCCAACTCATGACGTAAGATTCCTTCAGGGGGTGCAAGGACTGGCCTTTTCAGGCAGTTGGTATTTTCCTGTATGTAAACCACAACTGTGATGCAAGTGTCCTCCAAATTCAAAAGGGCAAAACTGTGAAGACACCTAGGCCTAGACTCAAATTTACCCCTAAAGGTAAATTCCTTACTCAGGAAGATTATCAAGAAGCTGCTCTGAGAGGATGTAATCTGTTCCACCTGCAAGACACTATGGTTAGCATGACAGATACTATTGTGAGGCCAATAGAACAAGTGTCCTTGCTGCATGGTGTATTGCCTGCAAAGATCTTGGTGGAGAAGCACCATTAAAATTTACAATAGCTTCTCAAAGTACAGAAGTAAATGGTTTACAGAGGACACTCGATACAAGCTAAGTTATAACTAACATTAGCACTGAAGACAGACTGTGGGGAAAATTTACAGTATTATCTGGCAACTACTTCACACTTGATAATAATTTAATAGAAGTGTTTTAGAAATAGCTACACTTAATTTTGAGATATAATGGAAGACAGAGAAACAATGTTCTAGTCTATACCACAGTCTGTCAACAGAAACGTATAGGATCCTAACTTTATTAACTGTAGGTATGAGTGGATTAATTAACTTCAGTGGGGTCATAGAAGGTTTATACCTAAATCATACTCATACACATAACACTTCTGTTTGTGCCAGAAAAAAAAATTACAATACATTCACATTTAAATAATATTAATTAAAAAGGATTCTTAGAATATGTTGTCTGTTGACCTGATCAAATAGATGTTGAAAAATGTGCATCTCCCATTTAAGATGTGGATTTCTTAAATAAAACTGTCCAAGGAAATGATGATAAACAACCTCTGATTGTCCGTGTAAAAAGGGTCACAGCATGACATGCTAAAAATTAAGTCTTGCTTTCAACCGATGAAATTATTCATAATATACATATTACATAATAAAGTGAGTGTTCAGACAGTGCTAATTTGATGATTCACATCTCGTGTTCACTTTTTTTCCTGATTCAGTTATCAAACTGGAGACTACATAATTTAAAAACCATTTCTGTTCCCTGTAATATATCCATTTTGATTCACTTATGGGATGAAATTTGTTGGGTACATATCAAAAAGCCAACATGGTTAAATATGGCAGTTGAGGTCCAATTTTTAGACAGAGAATCAGCCTTTTTTGTATTATATCCAACAACAAAATAACATACTACATTTTTCTTAGGGATAAATTGAATGCCAGTATAATTCCAAAACTGCAACTGTCACAGTTTAAAAAAAACCATTGCCTTAAATGATAAATGACCAAATGAACAAAAGACTACACTTCAGAACAGCAGCACTTTTGTTTATTCTTTATTTCCTTGGAGCAATCACAAATAAATAAATAAATGCAGGGTAGAGAAACCAGCCTCTACACTATAAGCATCAGTGGGCATCTCTACCTTGATGAGAGCAGTACAGTGTCAGCAGGTATATACTCTTTGCCTTTTATTATAACTATATCTCCAACATCTACCTGAAAGAAAACTGGGAATTGGTTAATGGTCTCAAACAAAATGTATTATCCCCTTGTTTTAAGCACAGTAAATATTTACCTGCTGAATTTGCTAGCAAGACTGTTAGAAACTCATACACTTAGAGATGTTAGATTGTACAACTGGAGTTTTGTCAAAAGTTATTGTAATTCCTTGGAAATCTAATCTTTAATAAGCCTAATTAGCCAAATAAGCCTAATCTTTAACAGCATTCTCTGTGCAGTTCTTTAATTTTGCTGGTTTTGTAAAATACTTTACTGAAAGACTGAAGTTGAGTTAAAGAAGAAATTAATATCACCTAAGACCATAGTTTTGTTGCATCACACTATATCCTTGCTTCTTCAAAGGTATAAGCCAGTATCACCTGATCTTGCCTCCAAATTATGGTGGGTCAAATTTTCTTCAAGTTTTCAGGTATGGAAACCACTAAAACTAAGTGACTAGATGGTAGCATAACATTTAGTTCTTGAAAGATACCTTTAAGAGTCTCTTCCTAACCACTGCATAAAAGTCTTTTAAGTTCTCATGATTTAAGCCAATGAAGCTCAACAAATACACAAAGTAACTAGTTTCCACAAAGAAGTTTCTGCCTTGGCAAACCAAATAATACTAAGGAAGTGAGTAATTTTGCCACAGCCATCATATTATTCAGCTTATTCCCACTGAACTTAAAAGTCCACCAGTTTAGACTCATGCCATCAAAACTGACTTGACTTCAAAGTATGTTTTGAGAGACAAATATCAACAAAGAAAAAATAAAATACAAGAGATTATACATTTCCCATAATACCAGTCATTTTTTATCATTAACAGTTACTTGGAGAAATAAAACAAATATTAAATACGCATTATGCTCTAAAAGTAACCAATAAAGACACACACCTTTTCCCAGTGGACAATCTCCCATGCACCATTTCGTAGTACTAAAAAAAAAGGAAAAAAATAACGAATTTTCCAGTCATACAATCTAACTGCAGTATACGGGTATGTGCTACATTCCTTATGAAAAGCCATACAGACACATCTCATTTACATAATATTTTACAGCATGCCTTGTTTCTATGAATTCAGATCAAGCATTTCAAATATATAGCACATATTCTTTATAAAAGTTTTTGTAGCATTGAATCTTACTACAAAGTCAGTAAGAACATTTTACAGGGCTCAAGAATCAAATAAATCTGATATAGATTTTATGATAATGTATTTTCCAAAATAAATTAGTAATTGGAATAAAAAGTTCCAAAGTTAAAAAGTTATGAAATTATTGGGGGAGGTGAGAGGCATATATTCAAGGTTCATAAAAATGCCAGGAGGCTCATCAGAGTTTATCTATTCTGCCGTTATTGGCATATCAGAGAACTTAAGGATCACTACAGTCACCTTCTCCACAAATATACTGAAAGTATCCCATGCTATTAGAGTAGTATTTAGTATAGTTTTTCCCTGGTAGTCACAATTAATATTGCAACTACATTCCCCTATTCTAGTTTTGAGTGTTGCTATTACGATACAAAAAACATGCCTTGTTGCCCGTTAATTGCCAAGATTGTGTTTTCAGAGAATAATAAAGGCAACCTTTTTTTAGCCCCAGTTACTGAAGACGGATGTGCAAAAAGAAAAAGAAAACATATTGCTATGTATCAATACTCAGATAACTTTAAGAGATTGTTCCCTTTCACTGTCTTCCAGCTTTCATGGCACCAACCAGATGAAAGAACTGATGAGAATTAAAAATATACCTTGCATCAATCCAGACAACTAAGTTTCACAAATAGTTACAGTATAATAACTGTCACTGCAGTTCTGCAGGTCTGAAATATAAGTACGTCCTCAGATGTGGACAGGGGCTTAGCAAGAAGGGACTTCTGGCTGCCAAGGGAAGGTCCCGTCCTGCCGTCACCCCATGCCAAGGTGTGTGTCCTCACTGCTTTATGCATGCTGTCTCCAGGGTTTGCTGGACCCTTTGATGAGCCAGTTTAATCCACTACATGGAAGGACACTATCATTTTTCCTTTCTGGATTTGTTTCTGGCTGGTTTAACTGGTTGAAATCAGCTCACAAACTGATGAGTCATATTCATGAAAACATGCTGAGCTACCTGAAATCTCAAGAGTACTCTAACCCTAGCATGATCCGGTAAGCCTTTAAGGATAATTAACATACACTAACATTCAGTTAAATCCATTTTCTCATGAGAAAAAAAGAATTGGTGTTGCTATGCAGCTTTTATATAATGGTTAGAGAACTTGCACCATAAAGCCTTCTGCAGCCTGACTTTCGCATTTGTATCTCCCACTTTTCAGCTGTCTCTAACAAATAATTTTCAAAAGCATGTTCCATCTGCCCTACAGAAGGCTACTTCACCACACTGCAGAAATGCAGGTTTCATCCTGTCAGAATGTCTGGTGTCCTGCTGTATTGTATATGTATGCAGCCTGAGGCAATAAAAAATCATCCCCAATGCAGCCTAATACATCCAAATCCTCTGCAAAAGGTTTTTTAGAGTGGTAGAAATTTAGAAAGTTAGTTACTTAAGGTTAACTGAGATATAGATCTTCATGAAGGAACAGAAAGTTGAACAGGGACCCATACACAGAATTTACACGTGCACATGTCATTTCAGTAACAATTTAGTGTGTTTAAAAGGCAACCAAAGGTGGAGCTGGATATAAAATATACTACGCACATGGCTGCTTTTCAGGGTCACAGAACTGCTGAATATATAAAAACAAAGTAAGAGAGTACCATACTGATTGACTTTTAAATTATTGCTTTGACAACAGATTTTGTTTGACAATACATTTAAAAATTGCTTTGTCAGGATGCTAGGATCAATGCTGCACTTATGTGAATCTTGCATTAGCTTAAGAAACGTGTTTCTCAGTGCTAGCAATATTTTACTTATCCTCATCACACATTTAACTTCCAAGATACTCTTCTGCATGCATGGAACATTCAGGTATCTTAGGAACAGTTACCAAAGACCCTGACGAGAGGTAACCAAGAAGAAGAGTCAGAAAAGAGAGTAAAACAAGCCTTTTATTAAAACTTTGTACACTCTGGACAAAAAGAAAAATTGAAAAGACCTTTTAAGATTTCACTGCCAACAAAACTGTTGTTTGTAATCTCAAAAGCTATGAGTGGTTGATGAAAGAATTTCGGATGTCGACATTAAACTTTCCTTTGTTTTTTATGTATCTGTTTCTCCAGGCCTGGCCTCTGGAGATTTCTATTTCCTGTGCTTTCAGTCAATACTTTTGTCTCCCTATCCTAATCTTTCCATACCTGCTATTGAGCTCAGTAGTTTCTACACGCTCAATAGTTTCCTAAGTTATCTTGCCCTCTCAGCCCCCATAAATTTTACAGTAAAGATTTACATACAACTTAGGTAGGCTTTAAAATTTATGTTTCCAGTATTTAGCAGTGCTACACAATTGTTTAACCGATGACTACATTTCACCCCAAAAAATTAAGCTTATTTTTAATATATATTTAAAAGGATTCCATGTAAGATTTGTCTCTTTGTGGTATTTTTCATACTTTCTGCAAACAAATTCACATGACACTCATTCCTCCTCCTATTTATAAAAACAAGTCTATTTCCATCAAGAGCGGTCTGCCTCAGAACAAATAACATGAAAAGCTGAAGAGCAGCCAAGCAGGAACCTAAACTTTGACTTCCTACCTGATAAGCCTGTTTAGGACATACTAATATCTCCCTCACTTTCTGAGCTAAAATAATCCTGATTTAATACTACTTTTCTTTATCAAAATGTATTAAAAAAATCACAGGCCAATGTTTTGGTTAGGGTACACTGGCTAAATATCTCATCACCTCTAATCAAACTCTTACATTGATTCCATGAAAAAAACCCAACAAATCAAACCCAAAAGAACTTCCTTAGTCTTCATCCACAGTTTTGAACAAGCACAGAAAGATAGTTCTATTTTTCAATGCTCCCTTCCTATTGCTGGCTGAAAAAAATTTTATGTGTACTCAGAGATGCAGACTTAATTATAATGTAGGCCCATTAAATATATAGGTAATTATGTTCTTTTAACAGCAACAGCATCACCTGTCCTAAATGAGTTAATGTTCAAGTTTCTCAGGAACCTCAAAATCTTAATCTAGAACATATTCTATTTTGTGGGGCTAATGTCACTGCAAATTATTATTTCAATTGTTTACATTAAAAGCTTTGAAGTAATCTGCACATGCAATTTCCCACTCAACTACATCAGCAGTTCAAATTATATTACTACCACGTGCAAAAATGCAATCCCCCCCCAAAAAAGGTTAAAAAAATTTCCTACCTTGAGTTTGTTTCTTGTTCACCGCATTGTCAGCTTTATGCCTCTTCTAAATTAAAAATGCAGAGTGGTTAAAGACTTCTGTTGATAAGATAAAGCTTTCATACTTCTAATAAAGAACACATCTATTAGCCCCTCCCACTCATCTACTCAGTAAACCAACAAAATATTTAAACAGGACTATTAATTACTTGCATAGTTATGAACAACAGGAAAGTCACACCCAGTTCCAGGCTAATTGTGTTGTACTACAATATCCTTTTACATGGGCAATCTCTATCTAGACAAGTTCCTTATATAAGGAACTGGTGCATTTTGGCACCATAACTTTGCCCTTTCCTGGAACTGGGAAATGATTCTAGCAGAGCAAAGATCATGGAACAATTCTTCATCTAAGTGTCTCATACAGACATCTGAAGTCAGGCAATGATTGTGTGAACACAATGACTCCACTTCTACAAAGCTGCCTGCAGACTTCAACAACCCTAGCAAACAGAAAAACAAACAAAAAATCGACAGCACATCCCCCCAAACATGCCACGATGCCCCTCAGTTTTAATATAGCTGTGAGAAATCTTTTGACAGTAATCTTTTGATACAACTATTAACAACCAGCATTTCCAAGGTATGACCAGACTGAGATACAAAAAAAGCTTAGGAGAGTATTAGTTTAAACACCCTACTTAGGACTCATGAACTCACTTTTCCTGAGTAGGAATATGTTTTAAAAAATTAATTTAAGTAGAATTAACTGTTTTAGGTACACTTTTTAAACAGACATTCAGAATTCATGCCTTTGTGATACAAACAAAATCAGAAGCAATCTTGTAAAACGGAAGAAAAATAAGTCAAGCTACTTGAGTGATTTATTGCAAATAAAATGTTGATATGATTCTGAGCTAGCAGCTTTTAAAAGGCCACCTTATAACTTCGCAAAATTGAAACACTATTTTTACTAGATTTTCACAGATTGCCAGCAGATTCTCCTTTCAAAAAGATGGCTGACTGTACAAATAAATAACCCTTGATCAAATGGAAAGCATAACTTGACCAAAGCAATCTCTATTTGCCCACAGGGTGAATCTCCTCCATTTTGAAAACGTTAATGTCCAGTGCTTTCTGAGGTATGATGGGTGAAAATCATTGAAAAAAACAGCTGACAATCTAGCACCGCATGTCACCAATCTTGCTAGCACTTTTAAGCATATATGGAAAACACACGCTGCTCATGAATAATATCTTCTGCTAACGTCTTTCTCTTCTTGGTATTTTATCCCAGAAAAAGAAACATTTGGTTCTTGAGCTAAAAGTATTATTTTGATAAGTATATTTATGGATATCAATATACAAGGTTCCCATCCAGAAGCTTTAATATTAGATGAAGATTACCATTCCTGAAGATCCTACATATCTCACTGTATAAAAAAACTGAGACATAATGAAAATTAACGGTTAAATGAAAACACTTTGAATATTTTACTATGCAGAAAGTGGTCAGCTTTCTCAGCAAAAACCAGTACAGCTGTATTGGTTTTAGGTATCTCTGTAGCATTTGGTAATGAGAATTTTATTTAGCTGATATATGCAAAACCCACTATAGCTGATTCCTGTCTTTCTCCCCTGCCACACCAAACTGTACACTTCAAGTTACAAAGAGCAAATGGTAGAAAGAAATAACAAAAGAAAAGCGACGGGATGAGATAATTTTAAAAAGGACACTTTGTACAGTAGCAGCAGCCTCAGTTTTATATTTGCCTAGACACTGACAGATGGTGTAAGTCTGTAAGCATTAACAGCAGAATGGTTAAAAATATCTGAAAGAACATAAATTGATTTCATGGGTTTTTTTCAAAGGGGGTTTTATTTATGTAAAGAGAAGGCAACAAAGGCATTTAAGGAGAAGCTGATTGTAAGGCAGCAAAAACTAGAAATGCCAAATAGAAGAAAAATATTTAATGGAAACCTCATTGTGTCTTGCAGGACCACTCAACTCTGTGACCTATGAGCTTCACACAACCTAGGGAGCCTATATCTTGCCTACCATCCATTGACAGAGGTAACTGAGAAGAAAACTGAGCTGACTGTATCAATAAAGACAGCATGTGACCAACCACCCTCTATTCCAAACCTCCTTTGCAGCTCAACACTTTTCCTCTTGGTCATGTTTCTGCATATACATTGTAATTCTGCTCAAACACAATAAATCTGATGTTCCCAGGGAGCTTGCTATTTGTGTGCAAGGAAAGACTATGCTACCTGCAACCCTTTCCAAAACTCAAGAGAAGAGCCCACAAACAGGAACGTTGCTACTCCTCTAGTGGACAAGGCACTCTGCAGTATCATGACATATCTAATGTCCTGTCCTTCTCATAACATACCTGCAGAACTAAAATAGAACAAAAACAGATAAAGAAATTCTTACCATCTAGAATGATTTGGTAAATAATTAAGATTAATTTAATTCCTTAGATACAAAAGACATCAATTAATAGACTCAATTATTTTAAGCAAGTTAGAGAGACAGGTTTCTATCACACACTTTTAGTGAAGAGAGAGCAGGAAGGTACTCATAAAGCCCCAACATCTTTTGTATGAAGTGAAACAAGAGACTGAAATTCCTTTCCATTCCCTCAAAATAAAATAAGTCAGAACGGACACTTCTGTGTTGACAATGTCCCAGCTCTTTTAAAGTTTTCTTTCAACACAAGAAGAAAGCAAAACAACCACTACGACAGACAGTGACTGGAAAGAGCCTAGGAAAGCCTGGCATAGGCGGAGGCACCTGCCTAACAAGGGCCATTTTTATGTCTGTTCCTGGCCATCAGGAGTCAGCAGATCACACTTAGCACTAAGGTATGAAATGCTAACAGTAAATTGCACTGGACTGGAGCAACAGGAAAAACTGAAAAGGCCTATTCCCCTTGCTGTCTACAAAACCATGAAAAGTCACAACAATGAAACAAAGGATTTTATGCATGTGACATTATAAATAAAGAGGTAAATCAAATGCTTGGACCTGGATTTGACAACTGGGAAACATTTTTGTAATATTATAAATAAAAAATATGACAGCTATTTACAAAATACTGCCATTAAATACTTACAATATCCTCTATTATCTCCTTCACCGCAGCGACAGCTAAAATAAATAAAAGAGGAACCAATGTTGTGTAGCGGCCTGTTGGTGATACATCTGGTATTTGCTATTAAAAAAAAAAGCAGAAAAAAATATTTTGCATTGCTGGTTGACAACATTTTTAATACAAGAAACAGTACTCTCTGTGCAAATAAAGACAAGTGAATTCACTTTTTAGACATGGTGTTCATTATTTCCAAGAGAGTCTTATAGGCTTCGATTCAAAAGCAGCTGATACAATAAAAGAACATTTGCATTTTAAGCAGTGTAGTGTTCAGTGGTACTTTTTCCAGAGGTTTTAGTGTTTGCAGAATATTCATCTTCCTTTTCTGTGTTTATAATTGAATTAAAATACGTATTTATAAAATATAACTAAACTTTCCAGTTTAGATTTTTGTTAAGAGTGGACACTAGTCCAAGGTATTTTTGCTTTTTTATAGTTTTAATCTCCTAAGAGATATTTTTAATCATATTAGATATTAACTGACAAATTTCAAATAGCTGCTTTCTGCCAGACTACTGTAAAAAACCCCACTTTTGCTAACCAGGTATGGGCACAGATGATGCAAGCAAACATGTATGTAAAGTAAATGGTGAGAAAATGCAGCTGCTTATGTGATATACATGGATGGTTATCCATAATTATCTTTATATTGACTACAATTCTTAATGGCAACACTGATAGTTGAAAAGATTGCTGCTGTAACAGACTTATTATGGGTAATGCAGTGTGACGATAATGACAGCTCTGCAAGTAAACGGTACACTAACTAGCGGTGCCTCAAAGTGGTTAAAAGAGACCCTCAATTTATCATAAAATGTTTTGAAAAAACAGCCAATGTTACTTATGAATTATATACATTTCTTTTTGCTAGCACCACATTATGCCTCTGAAAGAAAACAGGATGTTATACATACATATGCTATGTTTCTTGTAAGACCAATATAGATCTATCTTCCAGGTTACTGTAGATGTTTTTCAAGGAACTAAACGGCAGAAAGTTACTGTTCGGCGAGTGACTATATGTTGGCTACAGAGGAAAGGTATCTATCACTTCTCCAGCTATTCCCACCTTTTCATTCCTTCCTTCACGTATGTCCGAATTCCCATTCCAACTGCATGTTATTTTGCAGGCAAAATCTGAAAGCAAAAGGGCCACCAGCCTGTACTCCCATTATTATCTACTTCCCTCTCCTGACAATGCAGTCTCACTGACAGCCTGACATGCTAGTAGTCTTTAAAGTCCTAACACTTCACTTCCTAACACTTCTGAAACCTCATATTCTGTATTTCTAGCTTGAGGTGCACAGTGGCACCACAGGGAACACTGCTGGACTGCTGGATTAACTTAAGATGCCACACGGGGTTAGTAGGATATTTATTTAGAAGCCACAGGCTTCCAGGCAGAAAACCTAATGAAACCCTGAAATTTTTTACCCCCAGGAAACAGTGTAAGCTAATTATGCAGGTGTATCATAAGAAACTGCCCCAAGCACTTAAAGTAGAAGCAAAGAAATCGGAGTAAGGACAGAGGAATAAACTCTGACTTGCAGAAACATTTGAAGTGAGGAAGGAAAAAGTACATATGGCAGTTTATGTGCCATTTTTCAGTAATTTTTGTTTGGTATGTTAACACAATGACCTCCACAACAGACAAATCAACACATTCTAAACAATGCATTTGAAATCGTGCAGAAAATGTGGTTTTATCAAATATGTTTGAAATGCAGAACTAGTCAATGGTAATTAAAACTGCATCTGAACATAGTCCAATTTTTCATTTATCATTAGCTAACACATTGAAAGAATAGTATACAAAAACCCCACAACCTGCTTTATCAACTTGAACTGTCGCAAAACTAAAATATTCTGATAGATGGGCAAAATATTATGTACTTTTTCAAAAAAGTCTCAGTAGGCTGGGTCAGGGATTTCACTTTACAAATACACCTAATGAAGCTACAGTGGTGATATAAAAAAGACTGTGTGCTTCCTTCCTAACCAGTACACTGATCAGCTGGTTTACAGGAAATAGTTGCTGTAGTATTAGATTCCCTAACTGGTTTTCTTCGTCCAGGCTCAATTTCAATCTTTATCTCTAAGAATAAATAATCACTTCCCCTCAGCTGCAATTCCTGTCCCTCAAAAGAACCTACAGGAATAAAGTTCATAGATTTCAAGATTTTAAACAGTACCCTCTAGAAGAAATGACAACTACAGGTAACAGTTTTCAGTACACGTCAGATATTTTTAAATGGAATTTTCTTTTCACAAGTCTTTTTCACCCAATAGAATTTCAGCTATACTTAATCTATTTTATAGAAAAATCTTTGTGTGCATTTTTTTTATCTCCAAGGAGTAAAAAATCCACAAACCCAAGCATTTTATTAAAGATATGTCTACATGATACTGCTGTTCTGATAGGCCAGCTAGCTTGGAAAGAACCGTACAGAAACGATAGTATCTCAGTATCTCTGCCTGTAATATAAATGCTCTCTTAGCAAGTTAAAATATTAGAATCTTATTGTTGATCTTACCTGAAGCAATGCAATAAAAAGAAAAAATGCATTAGCAGCTCTTCTGAACTGGGAATAAAGGAACCTTGGCAGGAAAGTGATTATGTTGTACTTTGCAGTGCTAAGAGGAAGAGACAAAAACACATGCTATTATTACAGTAATAGCATTTGAAGAAAAAAATTCTTCAAATGTATTCTTTCCCTCTCAGTTATACAAGCTTTCAAATGAAACAGTTTGCTTTTTGATTTTAAACTGATATATATTGGATATTGAGTGTGCTTTTGCTCGGCTGGAAGAAGAAAATATAATTTATCCTAGCAAAACAATCTCTGTTAAGCCATCCTCACAAAATGTTTGAGCTCCCAGTTCTGTCTTAGTCTTTTGCATCTGTTTAAGAACAGACCACCACCATCTACGCTCCTAGAACAATACATATGAAAACAATCATGCCAAAATCTTTTAAGCAGAAGGCTTGTAAGAATATTTTAACTTCTTTTTAAGTCAGTCATATTTACTTTGACCTTGCATAAAACAGTCAGTATAAGGGGGAATTAGTGTACCTTGCAAAAGACCTCAACACTGACAAGTAACCAAGCAAAAGACAGAAAGACAAGTTGTATACACCAAGAAGCAGCATATAAAGTTTCTCAAGGTCATGAAAAATCCCTCCACATTATTCTCAATGTCTACAAAATTTCCGCACATTATCAAAGGTACCTTCAGAAAACACACCTACTTGGGCCAGAGGTATCTTTGCCATTCATTTCCTTTGAATTTTAACAACAGAACTGAGGATGTTATCAGATCTAAACACACATTACTTATGAGTATTTACTGTATGACTTAAAATTCACCAAAAGCAAACAAAAAACCACAGCATACCAACAGCAAGGTCCCTAAAGCCTGAACCTGAAATTGAAAATTAGTCTCATAGAAAACCACAGCATCTTTGTTACTGCCTGACTGAAAAAGCCAAGTGTTTCCAAAGCACAAACAATGCTGTGCTCAAGTGCAGTACATCTCCATCAGCATTCAGCTACCACCAATAGGTTCAAAGATGAACTGAACTGAAACCTGAAGAATGAATCTGTCCTCTAGGGACATGCTGATGATACAGCTGTAAAGCAGCTGTACCTTCCCCACTCCATTCTTAAAAATTCAGAAGGTCAGGTTTTTAACTGAAACAGCTTACTTGTCTCCTCATTTCACTTCATTCCTCCCACCAGTGTCTAAGACTGTCATTGGTGGCCAGTGGAAATGACAGAAGTAGAATAAATTAAATCTTTTCAATTTTGCTATTCAACATGCAATGCTCTAGTGTTTTTGTTAATACCTGACATGGTTATTGCAGAATTTTGTTAGCTGGGGCTGATTGATGAATATAGTTCTCACTTCCTCTTGATCAGCTAGGGAAGTTTTCTCTGAAACATCCTCTGTCTTCTCATAGCCTGTAAAAACACAGCATGATTTTCTATATAAAGAGATTTACTTACACAAGATTCAAGTCACTTCATGAGACAAAAAGGGCATTTATTGTGAATGTGAACCCAATGTATTTGCATTTCTCACAAGTAATGACCCCTGAAAAAACAAAAAAGTCTTTTTTATAGAGTCAAGATGCTCAGTAAAAATCTACACTCCCATCATTACCTTGCAAAGATCACTGAGAGTAGCCTAACAGTGAGACTAGCCAGTTCCCTCTGCACTCGTGATTGTGTCTTATTAGATCCCATGGACTTTTGTATTGCCAGTTTGTTTAACTGCCCCCTAAACTCCTCCTTCTCCATCAAGGTAAGTCTTTCTTGTTTCAGACTTTCCAATGGGTATCAGGAACCTGTGGTTCCTGAAGGCTGATCTTACCACTAGAGACTAAAGGGGAGAAGACGCTGTTTACTGCATTCTATTTTTCGTTTCCAGGTTCTCTGCAGCACGCAGCCTAGAGGCCCCACCTTTCCCACAGTCATCATCTTCCTGCTGTTACATCTGAAGGAGAACAAGAAGGGCATGTACAAGCCACTCACCAGGTTAAACCCCATGTAGGCTGTGACTCTGACAGCTAAACCCATCTCTACTCCTCTACAGCCACCTGTTGCTACTTTGACCTCTTGTATGTTCCTGTTTTTACACTTGAGCTTTGTCAGGGACTCCTTGCTAATTCATAGAATGGTTCGGGTTGGAAGAGACCTTAGAGATCATGTAGCTCCAACCGTCCTGTCATGGGCAGGAACCTTGCAGTCAATCAGGTTACTCAGAACCCCACACAGCCTGGTCTTGAACACTTCCAGGGATAGGGAGTCTGCAACCTCTCCAAGGCCTTACCAGCCTTATAGTCAAGACTTTCTTCCCAACACCTAATCTAAACCTACCCTCCTTCAGATTAAGGTCATTTCCCCTTGTCCTATCACTACATGCCCTTGTGAAAAATTCCTCTATAACCTTCTTGCAGGCCCCCTTTAGATACTGGAAGGCTGCTAGAAGGTCTCGTTGGAGCCTTCTCTTCTTCAGGCTGAACAGCCTCAACTCTCTCAGCCCGTCTTCATAAATGTATTCCAGCCCTGTGATTAACTTAGTGGCCCTCCCCTGGACTTGCTCCAACAGGTCCATGTCTTTCAGAGTTGGATGCAGTACTCCAGGTGGGGTCTCACAAGAGCAGAGAAGATGGGCAGAAGCACCTTCCTTGACTTGCTGGTCATGCCTCTTTTGATGCGGTCCAGGATGTGGTGGGCCTTCAGGGCTCCAAATGCACATTGTCGAATCCTGTTGAGCTTCTCGTCCACCAACACCCCCAAGACCTTCTCCACTCAACCTGTATTTGTGCTTGGGATTGCCCTGACCCATGTGCAGGACCTTGCACTTGGCCTTGTTGAACTCCACGAGGTTCACACAGACCCACCTCTAAAGACTGTCCAGGTGCCTCTGGATGACATCTCTTCCCTCCAGCATGTCAACAGCATCACACGGCTTGGCATTGCTAGCAAACTTGCTGAGGGATCACTCAATCCCACTGTCCAAATCACCAACAAAGATGTTAAAAAAAGTCAGTTCCCACGCTGACCCCTGAGGAATGCCACTTGGCACTGCTTTCCACTGAGCCATTGACTGCAACTCTTGGAATGCAACCATTCAGCTATTTTTTTATCCACTCTGCGGTCCATCCATCAAATCCATAAGTCTCTAGAGGCAAGGATATTGTGTGGGACAGTATCAAATGCCTTGCTTCATCCAGTCCTTCTGCCACCTTGGCTTGATTTCTTGCTCATTGTGATGGACCAATCTTGAGCTGGAAGGATGTGATCACTGGAAGCCAAGGCCATTAAGCTGGTTAATCTTGGTTGGTTGGTCTCATTGGTTAATGAGATACCATTCCTTCACTTGCTCCAGATTTTCTTTGTGACACTAGGCAGATTACTCCCAGAGAAGTGACATTAGTATGTTCTTCATTTTGTATGTGCTTAACTTGAAATAGTTTTATTAGACTCACTGACGTTCCCAGCATCTGTGTCCACTAGGCAGTGAAAGCTGAACTTCCTGTATATTCTTCTATGGACTATGAGGAATCTTGTGCCAGCCTGCACCCAACTTTCATCTGTAAAAGGGGATACCAATGTATCCTTCTCTCCCAAGGCTTCTCAGTAATGTTTTGTCAACCAGTCAGCCACTACATTGCTGTCAACACGCCTAAGCAGTCTTCAGGCCGGAGTTTGTAATGTACCAACAGGTACAGCATGTATCAATCACCATAAAGTTTTAACATGATAACAATAAACTGTGTGCATATAGCTGCTTGTTAAATACACACTGTTCATTCTGTATGAGAACGAGAAAAAGACACTGAAAACCCCTATGTTATAATGCAACTGAATACATCAGAATGTATAGCATGTCAAAGATAATTAAGGCTGTATATGAAAACTTAATGCTTATTTCTAGCACGTTCTATAAATGCTTGCAAACAGGTTAGGCAAAATCCAAGCCATTCTCCAGTTCACTGGCCCAGTGTATTGCCTCTTACCTATGATACTCAAAATACATTTCTGACACTACTTTGCAAGGTCATCTCTCCACACATTGAGAAAAGGCTCAGCAGAAACTTTTAATTTAATCTCATCTGCCATTCATAATTCACAGACTCTATAATGATACAGGAAATCCCCACAACTACATCGACCCTCTGCAATTTCTCTGTTTCTTTCCTCGGCCGATGAAAGGCACACACATTCGAACATCAGTATATATTTCAAGGAGTCTCTTCAGAGGAAGGACAGCCAGCCTGACAGACTGGCCCACCTCAACAGGTGCTGACACAATACTTCTCCAGGAACCACACAGGCTCATGTGGCAGCAAAAAAATTAACATCCTCAGTAACAACAAATTGCAAATAAATAACCAATAAAACAAACAAATACAGCCCCCAAACCACTTAGAGCTTCTTCCAACAAGAGCACCCACTGAATACCACACTTTGCTGCCAACAATAAACTTGGAAGAAGCATCTCTCTTCAAACACGCAGTATTTGCAGGGACTCTTCCTAAACCAGTCTTGATTTAAAAGTTTCTACATTAGCAAAACAACAACAGTAAATTCCACACCTCTAATTTTTCCTTTAGGTAGGGTAGTGGAAGACTTTCAGCTTTCATTCCTTAAAAGAGTCTCATTTTCATTACAAGAATGGGACAAGGCTATATACAGATACACTGTAATCTGGAAATGAAGGGAAGGAAAGAAAACCCTCAACCAGATTGCCAAAATGATTTTAATACACTCCTCTTAATCATTAAAATTTTCTTTTTCATTCTCTAAGTAGAGCTTTCAAAACCTTTGAAAGCTGATCCTGTAGCCAAGAACCTCTTATACAACTAAGTGCTGTGGTTTAACCTGGAAGGCAGCTAAACACCACACAGTCACTCACTCGCCTACCCACAGTGCTGGGGCAGAGAATCAGAAAAAAGGTAAAACTCATGGGCTGAGATAAAAACGGTTTAATAGGACAGAAAAAGAAGAGAAAATAATGATAAAAGAATGCTGAAAACAAGTGATGCACAATTGTTCATCAACCGCTGACCAACGTCCATCCAGTCCCTCAGCAGCACGCTGCCAGACCCCTGCCAACTCTCCCCCAGTTTTGTTGTTCAGAATAATGTCAAAAGGTATGGGATATCCCTTTGGTCAGCTGGGAGTCAGCTGCCCTGGCTGTGTCCCCACCCCAATTTTTGTGAACTCTCAGCCTCCTCCCTGGCAGGGCAGTATGAGATGCTGACAAGTCCTTGATTTAGTATAAGTGCTACTCAGCAACAACTAAAACATCAGTGTGTTATCAACATTACTCTCACCCTAAATCCAAAATGCAGCATTCCATCAGCTACTAGGAAGAAAACTAAGCCTATCCCAGCCAAAGCCAGAACAGTCTGTTTGCTAGCTCATATTTCTGAAGAATGTGGCACAGTTCAAAGATGGAATCATTGTGAAAAACAAGATGCCTTCAGAATTATTTGTTGCAAAGCCATGACAGACCTTCAGTGACAGAACAGGCACTGGGAACCTGATCCATCAGTGTGTCCTTCTGAGGAGTCAGAGCACAGAAGGGAATTTAAATTATGTGCTTGAACCTGCTAGTACCACTGAGATGGCCAAGCCTGTCTAGAACTAGACCAAGTTTTTTCTGTGGTGAAATACTGAGATCTAAACACACTTGGCAGAAAAAAAACCCAAACACAAGTGACTATAACGACTACTAAATCTGGCAAAATGTTTATATAGTCCTAAAGACCGTAAGTAGAAATACCTAAGGATATATTAGGCACTACAAAAACAGATAGTCTTCTGAAGACAATCTGATAACTACTACAGAATTTCAAAATACATTCCTTCTTCATGTGAAAGTCATCTCATCTTACCCAAGTTCAGCTTCACCTTGATTTTGTACAAGTATTTACCTCCACCAACAAGAAGAACTAGTTATTACCTACTAGTTTCGGTAGGCAGCATCATGGCAGCTCAACTCTCTACTCTTTCTCAATGACCTAATATAGTTCACTGAACTCCACCAACACACAGAGGAAAAGGATTAATGCTTCAGTCTTCAAAGAACCCTAATAAGAACTGCCAAGAACAATTCCACTCTCTCAGAACATAAAACTATTTGAATTATTCCATTTCATATTATTTAATAGATGAATATATTAACTGTGAGGCTATATATAGCTAAAATAACCACAGTTACTTTACTGTATTTAGTAAAGCTTTATGTAGGCCACACTACTCAAACATTCCCCACGTGTTTTGCAATTGCAGAATACATGACACCAATTTCTTAAGTTTGTTTAAGAGGGCCAGATCTTCTGTGCCTTGAGCAAGACTTTATTGATACACATACCACTTTAGAAGGGTAAGCAGCACGTGTTCTTTGCAACAGGATAACAGACACAAAAATCTATTAAAACACAGTTATAAGCATGCCTGGTTATCCTTCATCAGCCATGAAGAACCTGCAGAGGTTTGGAAGAATGGCACAAAATCAGTAGTTCCTTTTTGTTCAAATTCTTTTCTCTATGCACATAACACGTTGGTTTACAGATCCTAAAACACCTACAATTTTTATTTTGCAATTATTTACAGACTGTAGTGTCAATTCTTCTGTGCAACTGTTGACCACTTCTTGGGAATGACACATGTGCACATCATTCTGACTCTTCTGATTCCATTTGTTTCATCTGAGCACAACAGTTGATTTTTTCTAATAACAGTATCACTATCTCGTTATGTGAGAGAGAGCTTAGTTCTTTCTGAGATGACGTCCAGACAGTCCAGCCTGATAAGGTAGTTCATGATCCATGGAAAAGGTCTCTGAAGCAGAAATTAGTTGCTGCAGTGACAGGAGAGAAAAATGACATTTTAAACCCAAAGATACAACACAAAAATTCTAGAATAAGGAAAGTAATACTAAGCTTGTCTGTCAGAGACCCACAAGTCTTAGGCTAAGGAATGGTCCACACCATGACAGAAGTCATGGAAGCTGTTGTTTGCGATTACAGTATTACTAGTGTTCCAAGAACACAGAGGGACCCTGCCAATAACAACTCTGCAGTGGGAGTAGGACTTCGGCGGAGTTCTCTGAAAGCAGCCTTATCATCACTTTGCATTGTGCTTATCTAAGAGACTTGGGTGATTACCAGAACTAGGGTTTTACAGTTCCTTTATGTCCCTGTCAAATACTGAGACCCACATGGCAGAGTACTGGAGTTCTCTTTTTTAGAAAACAGTAGAATTTTTTTTCAAAGAGCTGTTTAGAAATGCCAACTACATAGTCTAAATGTGTGGACTAACTAGACTTGGAAACACTCATCTCAAAAAGAAAAAAAAGGAAGAGACTCATTGATGTTGGTTTCATTGTGAATTATGTATAAACAACCTGAACTAAATATAGAAAAAAATAATTAGTAAGTGTCACATTAATATAAGACTAAGAAAACAGTAACTGATTTCAAATTTTTTTGAGTAGTACTACATATACAGTAAAGTACAATATGAGTCATATAGAATCAACTCCACTGGTACCATGAAAAAACTATCATGTCATTTTGCAAAAGTTAAGTTTCTTAAAAGATGTTTTATACCTATTTTCAGCTAAAGAAAGTGTTTTTGGCAAGCTTCTTAAACCCAGTATTTAACTGCTTCACAGTCATTCAACCTTGAAAAATAAACCAGACTCTTTTTATTTTTCTTTTTCGTCTTACTGCAACTATAAAACTTAGATAGCCAGTTACCTTTAGGGAACACCACATTCATCCAGTTAATAATCATTAAGAGTTCTGTAACTAGATAATTTTAAAGAGAGCATCTATTTTCCCAATTTATTTATGCAATACTCAGCTTGCAGTGAAAACCAATTGTCTGGAACAAGGGTAAGTGGAAAAGAACTGAAATTAGGCACAGAAAAATTGGACATTTAACTAGTCTCATTATATGCATCTACCAATCACTGTGAGTATATAGGACTGCTGCTCTGGTTGTGAACACATTTCAGAAGTGTTCCTGAAAGGATGCACTTTCTCCCTTTCTTCTCAGAAAGATGCATTCTTCTATTTCTTTGCCACTAACATTTCCTAGGCAGAAGCAGAGCCAGACCTCCTACAAACCTACTTTTGGTGGAGGAAGGCATATAACATGGTAAAACTGGAAAAGAACATCAAGATATCAGCTCACTTCTAATCAATGTTTCTTTGTGCTTTTCCTTGCACAAAAATTTAGTGAAATATTCTTTGTTTGGAAGAAGGAAGAAACATACAGGGAAGAAGTTTCTGCCTCCCTATACCAAGCAAAGCAAAGTGAAAAATAAAATAAAATAAAATAAAATAAAATAAAATAAAATAAAATAAAATAAAATAAATCAACCTGATGTATGGTTTAAACAAGGAAACTTTCAGACAAGGGGATAAACCCTGCATACGTGCCTCAATACTTCTTGTGCCATTACCGGGACACAGTTATTGTTACCTATAGCAACCAAAAATCACAGGCTGTCCCAACATACTACTGCTTTGGGGTCCACGATTTCAAATGTTACTGTTGCATGCAATGAATGTCATAGCAATGTAAATTCACTGCAGTGATTCTTTTCACAAGGCAGCTGCTGACACGTTATCTGAAGGCTAAGCAAACCCACTTAGACACGAGACACCAGCACTGTCCGAAGCTTCCCGGCACACGCCCTGTATCAGAAAAGCTTATTTCTGATGATCAGCGCACACGTACAAGCTACGCACAAAAGAGGGATTCCGGCTTATTCCCAGGCCGGGGACCCCAAGCCATGAGCCACCGCTGCCGCTTGGGGCCGGCGGGCCGAGCAGCCAGCCACCGCGGGGAAACGAAACCACCGCTGCGGGACAAAATGCTGCTCGGGGCTCACCGGGCATCGACAAATACGAGGCTTCCCTGAGAACACCGGCACCGCTCACGCCTCCAGCTGGGGTCGGCGCCACCGCAGCCCCACCGGGGGCGCACGGCAAGACCGGAGACCGCGGTGAGGAGCGCGGCGGCGGCGCGACACCGGCGCCCACCGCCCCCTCCCGGCCAGGCGGCGCAGACCCCGCCGCGCCGGAA
>VZTD01002083.1:1699746-1761907 GCA_013397725.1 Rhagologus leucostigma | reverse complement strand
ATGTCCAGCCTCTGGAGCGAGTGAAAGGCTTCCGATGCGCCCCCCACCCCGTGACGCGGGGGAATGGAACGCGCCGAGCCCTGGGCCGCTGCCCGGCACTGGGGGCGGGCGGGGGAAGCCCCGGGGAAGGTCGCCCGGTGTCTCCGGCAGCCGCGGCGGGCGGGACCCGGGGCCGGGGCGGGGAGTGGCGGGGGCCAGGCGGGGTGAGCGGGGCCCCGGCAAGCGTTTGTAGCCCGGCGGCCTGGCCAGGGGGGCTAGGGGATAGAGGGCAGCAGGCCCGCGGGGAGCCAGCAGAGCTGCTCAGCCGTGATTATGTACAGAGCGGACTCCTTCCCTCCCTCGGCCTCGTACGCTGCTGAGCGAGGTGTAAATGGAGCGAGGGGCGCGGTGGGGGCCGGGAGGCGTTCATCCAGAGAGGGAATTTGAAACGGTGTTCCATAGCCCTCATTCAGGCGAAGAGAGGGTTGGTGCCACGCTCTGTTTGACAAGCAGCCTTCAAACTCTAGCCTGGCTTTTTATTTTTAATCTCCCCTCAGTCAGGATGCCACAGCTTGACAGCCGTGAGTCAGTGTGAATCCAGGCGCTCCTCCTGTGTGGGCTGTTGGAAAGGAGGTCCCAGCCGCAGATGCCTCGGGCGGAAGCAGCCGCAGCACTTTTATTTCAAGACTCTGAGCGTGACACTGGGGTGACTGCAACAGGCTGAGCAGTGCGCCTGCCGCATGTTGTCCCTATGTCTCGGTAAAAACAGCCACAGTAAAAACAGGATGCAGAAGAAAATAGGAAAGGTGATGGGATTTGGAGGCGGGTCTACTAGGCATAATTATATCTTGCATCTGTTTCAATCAGGCATAAAGCATACTGACTGCCTAGAGGATGATGGAAGTTATGGAATAAAGCTACTATTGTCCCATGAATCTTGAGATGATTTGAGGCTGACATGTCCACTAAAGGCCACCATTGTGTCCTCCAGAAAGTACATAACACAGATTACAGATGTAGGATTGCTGCTGTTTTCACTGTAGAGCATACACACCCACTATGAGAAAATAAGATATATATCTATCTATATAGATAGATAGATATAGATATAGTCTTTCTTAACAGCAACAGAGTGCATCTTTGTTTGATAAAATTGTATAAATTTTATCTCTGTAAATGGATCAAGCAAAACATGTAGATGTTGTTGGTACTTAGGGGTATGGTTTAGTGATGGACTTGGCAGTCTCCTATTAATGGCTGGATGCAATGATCTTAGAGGTCTTTTTCAGCATTAATGATTTTATGGTTTTATGAAGCAGTGCTTCAGTCATGGAGGAAAGTGAACCAAGAATTCGCTTTTCTTAGATGCCGAGCTCAGCTACCAAGGAAGAGGAATACTTTGCTTCAGAGAAGACTGCATTAGAAAATAAATACAGTGGATTTCTTTCAAGTCACAGGCCAGAAAACCTGCTCAAGACTGTCCTTCAAAAGAGAATGCTCTTCTGCATCATCCTATGCAGCAATCTGTGTGGGTTGTTTGTGTTTTTGTGGGTTTTGAGTTGTTTTTTTTTTTTTTTTTCCAGAACCAGAAACAAGGACTGTAGAAAGATCTCTCTTTGTGCTTTTTTCTGGTAAAACAAAATGCATTGCTCATCCAGTTTTAAGAAATCCTTAGTGTGGGTCAGTCAGCTGTGGGCAGTCTTGGCTGGTGCAAATCACTTTAGGCAAGAAACAGCTTCTAGTTTTCTCTGAAGAGTCCAGTGAAGCCTGACTGAAGCAGTCATTTAGGAGACTCAACATATATAGACCTCCCAGCATAAATAGGGCCTTTTTGTAAAAGAGGATCTTTAGAAGAGTGAGAGTGGTGGTTTCCAATTTCTAGCAGCTACACTATTGTTGAAAGGCTGCAACGAAACTGTGAATCACTATAAATCAATATACATGCCAGTCAACATGCGTTTTCTCCCAAGTTACTGCAGTGCTGGTGACAAATAGGATTGTCACTTAAATCCACATTTGGATGCTATTTTATGTCTAAACTGGTTTTTTGGCTGTAATATCCCTGGCAAGGGGTGCTTATTACTGATACCTTTGAGCAGCTTGAAGTATACCCTCTTGAGGACAGAAGATACTATAACAATGCTGCCAAGTGTTATTTAAAATTATGAATAGTTATTTTACAAATAAGGCCACTATCCACCTCACAAAACAGCACAGCAACAAAATTACTAGCTTTGTTCTTGGTATACTTTTGTGTACTCTGAGTTACTATGAAAGCTTAATAGTCTTTTTTTTTAAAGGAAAAGCCTTTTTTAAAGTTATAGCGTAAGCAATATTTGAAAGAATGAGTAAGGTTTATTAAATCTTACCATTAGTTAAAGAATTCTCCAGTTTTCCAGTTTTTGTTCTACAAAGTCTCATTGGTAAGATAAACATGTTTAACCACTTAGTTACACAACAGACAGTTCATCCAAATGTCATCCAAATGAATGAAACTCAGCCACTGTATTTCCTAACAGTCTCCATCCACTTGCAACATTACTCCAGGGGAAGCACAGTAGCGTCTATTTCTTCTACCTTTCCCCCACAAGATCTGCCAGCAGAACCAACTGGCCCTTGTATTTATTTCTTTCCTTTGGAAGACAACTGTATGAGCTCCACCCTTTCACCTCTTCTATGTAAATGGAGCCTGTGTTACTCAAGAAGTTTCCACCTCCACACACCACCCTTCTTTTTTTGATACAAACAGGTCAGAAAAGGCTTCTGCAGCTTTTTAAGCTGAGAGTATGCTTAGTTTATGCACTTGAAAATATGCTCTATATTTAAGGAATCCAATATTTAGTTTTGGATCATCACTTGTTTGGAATGTACATGACAGGACTGCAAAACAGAAGCAAGCCAGTCTGCTTTCCAGCACAGCTGTAAGTTAAACAATATGCCTATATTCTGCTTTAAAGATTAGATGACACTCTTAATTGAGTTTCCTCTTCAATTTCAGTGTTTATTTTGAAATATGTGGAAGCTCTGGCGGAACAGATAGAAATTTATTAGCATTAATTTATTAGCACGCACTACCTTTCGGAACAAAAGATGACAGAAGCCTCATTTTTTAAATATATGTAGAAAAATTGCATATTCATTGAGAAGAATAAGTTATTCCAGACATTTCAGAAAATGTCTTGCAATGACAGCTGAAATGTTGAGCTAATAAAAGAAAATTGTGGAAGGATACACATTTATTCATATGTCAGAAATATCACCTCCACTACTCCAAAGTTTGATGATTTGACTGAGCTATGATGATCCAGTCTTATCTCACCATTTCATCTCGGCCTTCAGGGATATCGACTACTTAACCCAACTCAGATCTGTTCTTGCAAATGGTATAAACACTTACTTTATTAGAAAATATGGACCTTTTCATTCTTTATGGTATACTACTATGCACTGAAGTAGTCTACCAGAGTAAGAAATACTCTATATAAAATGACTGCATATAAAGCAGGATAAATGAGGTCTGCAGGTTTGAAGTTTTCAAAAACTTGACATATATAAAATTTTAGTCTAGATTTTCCCAGTAGTGCTATTAATGCATACGAAGTGGTGCAATTTCCCTCTGTGATATATTGACAGAAAACAAGTGGCCAGGTTTCATATAGTGTAGTGGAAGGGAAAATTATTACTCTAGCTTTTTTTCTTTTCCAGAGCTTTGTGGAAAGGGGTTCTGGTATATGTCTTTTTCTGCTTAATAGGATACTGCAGCAACTGGTGGCTGTGCAATTAATCTCAAATACTCATAACTTTGAACCATTACTTTTGTAATTTAATACACAAAATACTCCCATAGCATGGGAAGTGTCTAATGAAATTTTATAAATAACTACATCTAAAATTCAAAAAGGTACAGGGAAGCAACCATTTTAGCTCAGATGAGTCTGTAATTTACTAGAAGACTATGTGTGGTATTGCTGAACACAACTAGTGCTGTGCTCAAAGGAGCAATAGCGTATTTTTTCTTTCATTACTTTCTTTGACCCTCTGAAAGGGTAATACTTACAGGCTTTGTATACTGATTTTTAAATCCATTGTGCGTATGTCTAAGCATAAGCTTCTGCTAACTATTCTATAAGCAGATCAGATTAAGTGCTTTAAACTTCTTCCTGAAACCATTAAAATGGTAATAAGTTGTATTTACTAAATTACATGTTAACTCGCTGTTATTTTCTAAACTTCGGAATTTCTTGTGTTAGGTTTTTAATCTTCTCAGATAAATATATCTCCAAAGCAAGTTTTTTTTTAAAAAATTTTCAATTTTTTAAAAAATAAAAAATTCTTTGATGATATTTCAAGTACTTCTACTGAAACGCCTGACAGTTACTTTGGTGGTTTAACAGAAAACAACAAATCTTCTGTTTGCCCAAATGGTATTTCTGGGAAATTTTTATTATAGAATGTGCTTGTTCCATACAAACCAGTGTAAATTTATATTGGGCATATCCTTTATGATTATGAAATACAAAACTTCTCCTTCTCTGAGGAAAGACATGTTAATAAAAGAAACCTCAAACCCCTGAAGTGGATATTTAGACATACAGAACATGCCACAAAACACATGAAACAATTCAGTCTCTAGGCTGATTTATAGAAACCTGTGAAGGCATTCCTGTTCGTTTCTCACTCAGCTGCTGTAGCAGTGCCTGAGTGCATAAACAAATCAGAGGAAAGCAAAAAACCCCCAGACACACAGAAACAAAGCAGATCTGGACTGTAAAAAATAGACGCTACATCTATGTATCCTGTTCTTTGTAGATAAAGGTCTATACCTGAGCATAAAGATCTTTTACTCAAATTTTCTTTATACTCTTTTAGATTCACATTTAGGGCACTGAAGGAAAAAATACTTAAGGATATATAATTCCATAGCATAAACCCAAACTCGTGGTTGCTTGCAATGGAAATCTGCAAGAATGTGTTCTCTGGTGTGCATCCTGTAACACTGTGTGGCAACATCAGTTGGCCCACACCAGACATGCAAGTTCCTGAAAAGTTATGATCTCATGTGCTGGAAGGAAGTGTGGTAGTTGGAAGCTGCCAACCTACAGACGTCCACAATGGTGCAATACAGTTACGGTCAGTTCTTGGTCTGTTTTGTTGCTTGGCCTTGAAAAGACAGTACAGATACTATTAAATGTGCCATCAGGAACATTCCTTTTGGTCAGTAAAGCGGGTGTATCAGTACTTCTTTCAATCTACCTCATCATCCTTTTCTTTCTTATCTTCTATTTTACATGTGGAGGGAAGGGAAGTTACTCTTTATCTTTTCCCAAAATAGGCTTTCCCATAACTCAATTTGCAAGAATGATGGATGGATATAGACAGAGAGAGGCTATGTAGGAAGAGATCTTTGGGGACCTCTGCTGTCTTCATTGTGCCGTATACTTCTAAAGAAGTTGTCACACATGACTTCCAAATTCTCAACTTTGGAAGCTTTTATTTATCTTTTGAACAGATTTTTTTTTTTCAAAGGCATATAGTGATAGGACAAGAGGAAATGGCCTTAATCTGGAGGGTAGGTTTAGTTTCGGTATGAGGAAGAAATTCTTTGCTGTAAAGGTGGTAAGGCACTGGAATATGTTGCCCAGGGAGGTTGTGGACTCCCGAGCCCTGGAGGTGGTCAAAACCAGGCTGGATGAGGCTCTGAGCAGCCTGGTTTAGTGGAACGTTCCCTGCCCGTGGCAGAGGATTTGGAACTACAATATCCTTACGGTCCCTTGCTATTCTCTTTTGATATTAACATGAATAATGCCAGCTCTATTACAGTGAGGTCCTGGCCTCAGTAAGAATGCTACGAACGGTGCTTAGCCTTTCAGAGGAGGTCACAGAATCACAGAATCACAGAATAAGCTGAGTTGGAAGGAACCCACAAGGATCATTGAGTCCAGTTCCTGGCCCTCCCTCCCCAAGAGTCACACCATGTGCCTGAGAGCATTGTCCAGATGCTTCTTGAACTCTGTCAGGCTTGGTGCTGTGACCACTTTTCTGGGAAGCCTGTTCCAGTGCCCAGCTGAAAAACCTTTTTCTAATATCCAACCTAAATCTCCTCTGACACAACTGCATTCTCTTGGGTCCTGTCGCTGGGCACCACAGAGAAGAGATCAGTGTCTGCCTTTCCTCTTCTCTTCAAAAGGAAGTTGTAGACTGCAATGAGGTCTCCCCTCAGTCTCCTCCAAGCTGAACAGAACAAGTGACCTCAGGTGCTCCTCATGTGGCTTTTGCTCAAGGCCCTTCACCATCTTTGTTGCCCTCCTTTGGATACTCTCTAATAGTTTAATGTCTTTCTTATATTGACCAAAACTGCACCCGGGACTCGAGGTGAGGCCACCCCAGTGCAGAGCAGAGCGGGACAATCCCCTCCCTTGCCCGGCTGGCGATGCTGTGCCTGATGCCCCCCAGGACACGCTTGGCCCTCCTGGCTGCCAGGGCACTGCTGACTCATGTTCAACTTTCCATTGACCAGGACCCCGAGGTGCCTTTCCATAGCACTGCTTTCCAGCATCTCATTCCCCAGTCTGTCTGTACATCGAGGGTTGCTCTGTCCATGGTCTTAAGTCATAAATATAGGTCCACAGAAGAGACAGTTTCTTACAGGACTGCCAGTACCTATCTGCTGAACCCACAGGACCTTGTCATGCTATAACTGGTAAACTGGGTAAACAGGAAGAGCAGTCATACAAAAGCAGACAGTTAAAGGGGAACATGAAGGTCAAGGTCTGTATGTAACTCTCTTGATAGTCAGTCACAGCTGTAAAAAATAAGAGGAAATTCATCATGCCTGAAAAAAGAAAACCAACAAGGCAAAGATTTGAACTCTTGCCAGACTGCTTGGTGTCATTGTGGGTTCAAGGCTGTTGTAGCATTCTGCAGGCAGTCCTTGATGTTTGTGAAGCTGTGGCAAACACACAAGCACTCATTGCTCAGCAGATAGAAACTGAAACATGATCAGTCATGCTGATAGTTTGGGTATAGTGTTGTGGCAAGCAGATTTATCCACAAGGAGGATGGCACAGGAGCAAGCGTTGTTGGCAGATAAAGAAAATGGATCAAGGAGAGCGTGGCCAGCCAGATGGCCTCTTTGTAGCTGATCACATGCTTATGCAAATACTAGATTAAACCCACAGAAGAGAAACGAAATGCGGGTGTTTATACTAGATTGGTTTCTTCTGTGAGGGCAAATCATATAAGAAAATGTTAAAAGGGTAATGCCTGGTGGCACACACAGGTCTTAATTACACAGCATGATCATTTAATTCTGCTGTTCAGTGATTACTTTCACTTTAAGAAATCAGTGCAAATTTAAGTTATATAATTTTACATTGATAGCAATAGCGGAATTCACTGCTGTTTTCCTCCATTTTATGCTGGCTTTAACACTTTCAATTTTAAAGATGTATGTATGTGTACATACACTGTGTATGGAATAACTGGATAGTAAGCAAGGCTGCTGAAGTTTAAATTGAAAACAGCTTTTTCAATACAGGGATACTTTTCTAAAAAACATTGTTAAAATACTCATATCCAATGAGATGCATCTTTCTGGGAGAACAAGGAGGGGGAATAAGGAGAACATCTATCAAAATAAATGCTTTCAGTTTTACAGGCAGTCAGTTACAGAAAGCACTGATAAGAGATTTAAGTATCTATCCAAGTATCTAGCTAGGGTAGCTAGGAGCTATGATAGCATGAACATTCAAATATGAGTAAAGAGATGGAAATCACAACCCAAAAATTAATTATCAGTCTGAAATCCACTCATAGCAGAATCTGTTAAACAAAGCAATATAGTGCGTGAGTCAGCTCCATGTTTTGAGGAGAGTGAGCAGGTGTCACTCTGTAGTAGTAGGGCAGTACAATGGGCACTGCCGGTAGTGCCCTCCTACAGAGTAGCAGATTTGAGGTTGGAAGCTGATCTCTGTGCCTTCTTGTCTCTTCCTGATTTCAGTGCATCCAAATATGAGCAGCCAGCCTTTTGAGAGAGAGCAAATGGTGTGGTGAGGGACTCCTACGTTAAATATTAACTGATTGTTTAGTTGAGGAACTGCAGAACCTTTGCAGAGGTGCAGCTGATCTGCCTAATTGTGAGAGGAATGCCATATGACATTGCTCAAAAGAGGCTGGGAATAAAGTCAACTTGAAATTGGGTGAGTCATGACTCCAGACATCTGAGCTTGCAGATTCTCAGTGCAGTCAGTGTTTGACAGCCAAATCTCTGAAGGTTACACCATCTGCTGGGACTTGAAGGACAGAGCAGGATTCCCCTCTGTACTAGCTTTTCCCAGTGTCTTTCCCAGATCGGGAGGGCACTTACTAGATTAACACTGAACAACTAAAAAGAATTAAACTTCCTGTGTTTTTCAGTGTCACTTTTGGAGACAATTGCATGCCAAGGAGGATGAGGTGTGATTGCAGCACTGAGGACGGGAGTCAGGAAATAGTTGTGGATAGGGAAGGTAGGAGTAATGGAATTGTACAAAGCAAAGGAAGAGAGAGGAGTTAAAATAATGGATAAAGTGTCTTAAGCTTAGTGGATAAAGTGTACTTAACCCAAGTACACCTCTTTTAGGACATCAAGAAGCTCATTCTTTCTACACACTCACAGGCAAACATCTGGTATTTGACATTGGGATGGGTACTTGTCCTAGTCCTCGGTTAAGAGCCTCAGCTCTTGGGCTGTGGGTAATAACCAAATGTCCAACAACTCTTATGACAGGTAAGATTTGAAACTCAGGAGTTTCAGAATACTCATGATGTTTATGGCACACGTCCTCAAGCCATTCCAGGAGAATGTTAGTCCGCCTGTAAAAGAATACCTTTGACATCAAAGATGTCAGATGGTTTAGACTGAAATCTAATAATTTTAGTGAAAACTGAAAATAACCTGCATGATGGATTTTTTTTTATCTTTGGCTCTAGAATGCCTTTAAAAATCTAGGAAGTTTCACTGTAAGGGTTACAGAGTCAGTTTGTCCTGAGTTGAAAGTTACAGCATCCTGGCTGCCTGTTGAACCTTACAGGCTTTAATGCACACATGAAGCACTGCTCAGTTTAGACTTTGGTCACAAATCACTTTTCCCAACTTCCCAAAGAAGTTTTGTTTTCATATGCTTTTGTGAGAACTTTCCTTTGATATATTCCATGTCCTTCAGTAAAAAGAAAAGCTCAGAATTGAATCCTGGACATGCTAAACATGACAGTCCCTTTTGCTGTTGACCTTAGGAGAGCAAGGATACTGCCCAGATCTTTTTTTCAGTAGTTTTAAACCCATCATGTTATTCTCCAGTTGGTAGAACAAACTAAAAACCTGCTTCCGCCTAAAACACACAGTGCCAAATAATACTGTGCTATAGATCAGTATTATTCCTCAATGATGTGACCTATTGCACTATCCATTTTCTTTCTGTCTTCTCTAAAGTAAGTTAATGTGGCACAATTAAAAAAAGATGAAGAGCAGAAGGGCATTCTCACGTAATCTTTAAAAGAATGTCACTCTTAAATGAAGAATATAATTATTCCTAGTCTATGTTAGATGCACATGACATGGTACTTTACTTTCTAATAAAGTCTGTCTTCAGCATTCATTTAGCTCTGCAATATCAAAATGAAGAGCAATATAAAACTACCTAGATAGAAAGGCAGATGCAACACATTTAAAAAAAGAAGATTCTGTCGTATCTTGTTTCAGGAACTTTTGAACAGTCAGTGTAAGGAACTAAAACATCCAACTTTCAGTTTAACAGTACCTAATTGTTCACACACTATATCTAGCCTATACTTAGTTGCCGAGTGGTGATACTTACCATTATGGCACAAGATTATTTTGATCTGTGTTGATGTATTTGTAAGCATTTATGATGTCTATTCCCTTTTATGTAGGTGATAAATACAGACAAATCTGGGGAATGAGGTCATTGTTCATATACTTAAAACCTTGCAACACTGGGCCCGTATGAAATTTTCTAACCATGTGTATTTATGAAATAGTTTTGTTTGAGTGTACTCAGCTAATGTTTGCATGACCTTTAAACAAAATAATGTCTTTGTGCTGGGTTCATTACAAAATGAAAACATGCAGCATGATAGGAGTCTCTGAAAAGCTTTGAGAGAGGTTCTAATAGAGCGAGTGAATATGTAGCATGACAGGTGGTCATTCCTTTGTAATAGGCAGCGAGAATTCATGTTTTATCTTTGAGATGTTTGACACATCAAAAATATCTATCTTTTTGGGTAATCAGCAGTGTAAAAAATTAGCTCATTCTTCTATCGCTTTTTATTTATATATCTTCACGCTATAACAATTTTGCACCATTCTGTTTCTGATTTTCAGAAATGCAACTTTTTACTATTAAATATAAATATGCATATCCTCTATTACTTTATTTATATCTTCATAAACCACAGTAGCTCCAGATATACTCAAATAAAGGCTGTGGAATGAAATCAAATGAAATGAGCATTGACTAGCAAGTGTAATGTTAGAAATGTATGTGAGAAGCCAGGTATATATCTTCCATTAGTCCAAAGTAATACCTGTTTTCTGACTGGATGACTTGACAGAAACAAGTGATCACAGCTGTTATTTACTGAGGGCTTAGGACAAGTGGCTGTACTTTATGTACCTATCCCCAGGTATAGCAGGTTGTCTGCTCTAAATCTGAATTTAGCTGGGTGTGACAATTTTAACATAAGAGAGTTTAGAAGTAAATATGGGATTAATATTCCTGTGCAGATGGCATCACTCAAGGGTGGAAGCTTAGCAGAGTTCTTGGCATTGAAGCTTAAAATGTCAAGCATTATCTGGGTCTGTGCTTACGATACCTCTTCCCCAGAACTCAGAATTTTAGAATGGTGTTGGGAATATGTGAGATGCTTTCTAATCCTCTGAAGACATTCAACTAAATTCCTGACCAAATTTCTGCTATCAAAGGAGATCTATTTTCTTCTGTAGTACAATTTTGTATTTTTACAGCAGGACCTCTAAAAGCTCTCATAGACATTAATTGGTCCTTAGTGAGTCTGCAGAGGCTTTTTACCATGAGCAAGGAAATAGGACTTTTTAAAATCATAAGCAAAGAATTATTTATTTTTCTTTTTGTTTTGTGGATTTTTTTCTTACTATGAGCAAGGAAGCATTTTGTTTGGTTATTTTTTATTGTTGGGTTTGTGAGGTTTTTTACTTTGTTTCATTGGCTAGTTGGGGGTTTTGGGTTTTTGGGTTTCAGGTTTTTTTTTACCATGAGCTAGGAAATGTTTTGGGTTTTTTTACCATGATGTAGGAAGTGAATATTTTTTGACAGGTCACAGCTACAAACTTCTGCAAGTAGATGTTCCTCATCTTCTGCAGTGTTTTTCCATATAAGGTCTGAAAAGGTCACAAAACTTGTAAAGTGCCTGTTGTGTGCATTATGCCTGCAGGATATGCTCCATATCAAAATTTCTTTGATACTCTCCCACCATCTACATTGAAGGGCTTCTGTGTTGTAGAAATCACTAACAGGGTAGCCACAGTACCTCAGTGCAACATCTTACTCAGAGTCAGGGCATAATGGCATTACAAGGTCTGCAACAGCTGCTGCAGAGATATATCCGTGACTCATCTGAAATCCTACTATGAATAAGGCACTAATCCAGCATCATAACCTCTTCTGCTAGCCAAAGAAAAATGCTAAATATAAATAAATCTGTTTTAAAATGCAAATGTAGGGAAAGGTTGGTAAGATTTCAAAGAAGTCGAAAAGCTCTATTATCCCAGAAAAGGAAAATTGAAGGAGAAATGAAAAGAAAGTTTTCTCAAAGTCTTCCATTTCCATTTCTCTTCTAGTTCTTTAGAGGTACTAGCATCTATTTAGACACCAGGAGACTAATCTAATGTTTATCTGAGAGAAAAGGATCATAAAAAGTAGACTACCAAGTGAAATCACTATTACATCAGATGTTTGGAAATTAAAACAGATGATTATTCAGGTTTTGAAACATAGAACAGTATTTACCATGGGTGGAGATTATCTAGTTCATCTAGTTGCAAAACCTCCACCAGCACCAGCACTACCTGTTGTACATTTTATCTGTCTTACCAAGCTGAATTTGATGCATGTGAGGATATAAAGATAAGCTTCCTCTAAGCCAAAAAAGTACTGCTTTGTACATTCTTTTAATTCTCAAACATTAGCCTGCTGAAAAGGAGGCTGTCCATACTCAGAGGAATACCTACTGTAAACTTAGATCCAGAGAGATCTAAGATCATTTTGACTCGCCTTTCACTGCAATGCTATGGAGTAACTGAATTTAGTGTTACTGAATGGAAAGATCAGCATTAATAGAACTGAATGCAGTTTGTGCAATGTCTCAATTTTAATAAGCTTATTTGTAGCTTTAAAACCCACTGAGGTAGTGATCTGTTTATATTTCAGCAATACCGCACACAGCTGCAGTGTGCTTAGGACCCAGACAACTGAGTGGTCTTGAACCCAAATGGAACTCTATGCAGAGCTGATTTAAGGGGAAAGTATAGTTTGCCAAAGCAAAAGATAAGAAAAACGTGGTTTTGCTAAACCAGATGCTTTTCTGGGACACGGAAGGGAGAAAAGTAAAGGTGCTTCATCCTCCATTGCGGAAGAGCAGCATGTCCAATTGACAGGATCCCTGTTTCATTAATTGTTCCCTTCAGTGAGCTGGAAGGCAAACATTAATTTAGCTCCCGATAGTGCCTCTTGTTTCCTGCAGTAATTTCCACAATTATGTCTTTACCAGTAAAATGTAGCTGATAATAGCTTTTGGAAACAATTATAAAATTCTTAGTTTAGAAGAAAATAAATAGTGTTGCTTACTTTTCATTCTTCTCTTGTAAAGGAGCAAATATAGAAAACTAAGTAAAACAAGTTTTAAAATTAACAATCCATGAAATTATGTGTTATTTTACAGTCAAGCTAAGCATTTCCTGTATATTTATGGAGAATTATTTTAATTGTGGAGATAAGTTGACTCTAGTGGTTGGCAATGTCACATGATTACTGAACATGCAGGGATAAAACACAAACTGCAACGGATGCATAAATCAGCAGTGACTCAGCATTCAGCACATGACCTTTGCCCTAGTTTCCCAAAGGAAATGTGGCGATGAAAAGAAATTGATTCCTTTCTCTCATAGGCAAATTAAAAAGAGGAACAGTAAACCTGTTCAGGTTCCTGCAGATGTTCTACCCTGCTCTCAATTCTTGTTGTGTGAGTAGCCAGCAGTTTCACTCCCAGAACTTTCGCTCTTACTGCCTTCTTCTTCCCAGTGGGAGCTGCCTATTGCCGCCTAGAAAGAAAACTGTAGCCTCTACTAACAATGGCAAGAGAGAGTGTCAAATATATTTGGGTAGTATGATCACAGACCACTCATGGAAGGCAAAGATAGATGCAGGGCCCATCTAAAGGGGAAGAAGAAGAGTTGTGCAAATGCACTGCATGGTACAAGTGTGTTGGTCAGTGCAAAGCTCCTCTGTTCCAAGAAACATTTGCTTGCACGAGGCTGAGAGAGGCTGCGAGAGCTGGATCCCCATAGTAATGCCTGAAGCATGGAGATAAAGCCAAGGAGACACATACACTAATTGGATTCTTGTTGATTGCACAAGAACATTATCTTTCCTTGGCTTTGAGATTAAATCATTCTGGGGATGCGGATGCTGTCACCGAAAAAGCACCTGCTATAAACTACATTTGACAGGTAATAAAACTGATATTATCAGTTAAGTCCCTGCCTTTGCAGGGACTTCAGAGTTAAGAGTAAAAGAAGCAGTTCTGAGCTTAAACACAATCTCTAACCCTATCAACAGCTTTAGCATGCTCTTTTTTTCTGTAAAACAAGAGTTTGATTTCAGTCCTATGCATGAAAATCCTCTGCTTCCATGGAAGACAAATGTCCGATTGTAATGCTGCACTATTTTTGAAAATAATACGAAGTGCAAGAACAAAAGAAAAAAAAAAATAGCTGGCAACAGTGTATATTCCATACATAATGATGACACAGAAGGAAAAACGCTCTCGTGAGTTGTCCTTTATGAAACTGAAGTAAAACATTCATTCACAGTGTAAAAGGGAATACTGGGAATCCCATGCAATGCTAGTAATCACTTTCACAAGGATTAGTATAGGAAACTCATTCATTCCCCATTCTGCAGCACTTATGAATTATTCAGTTGATCCTGTTTGGGACGATAAATGTTGGATGCTATAGGAGCACATGCTATGATACTTTTTACCTTTATTTTGATATTTGTCAGTCTTCAAATTTGCTTTTCCAGAATGCCAAATAGTATTGCTTTAGTTCCTGTATTTTTCTTCTTACCACTGAGTTTACAAGAACCCCCATATGTGTTACTACTTGACAAGACATCTGAAATTAATAAATTAAAAAAGGTTTGATGCTTTAAAAAGCTACTGTAGACATTCTGTCTCAGATATTAACAGTATTTGTCAGCCACCAAATAAACACAGCTTATCTGGACTTTTTTACAGGCCTTGAAAAACTTTCATTAGGTTTTAAACATTTTTAATCTAGGTCGTATGTCAGGAGTGATGTAAAGTTCAAACTGAGATATGTTTATGAACTGATAAAAATCAATAAAATTTGATGAACAGTCTGGCAAAATACCGAATAAATACTCATTATTTGTTTGAGTGAAGAAAGTTTGGCTGATTTTAAAGTGCTTGCTGGATCACCATGCAGTGACTTATGGCACAGGCTACTGCTACCTTGTGCTTTGTCTCAGGGCTGCAGTCCTGAGACTCAGTGCATTGGACATTCTTTCAAAACAGTCCAAGTATTTTATAGAATACCCATTTCAGTTCTTACTTCACCAAGAAATGCTTAGTATATTGGTTCAAAGCCACTATTTATATTGTTAAAGTGAAGATGTCACTGCTCTGTTAGGTGCCTTGATTACAGTGGGGACAAAAGGGATGCAGTGAAGAACTTTTATTATGCAACTGAAATGAGAGATGTCCTTCACCTGATGTGATTTTTTTTCTTTTGCGGTTCTGTATTCTGCAGCAGACAGTTGAGTGGCCGAAGAGCAACGCTGCCATGCTGGGAGCTCCTCTGCTCCACCGCAGTGCCGTGATTGCGCTGCCTCTGCAGCCACAGCCAGCCAAGCAAACACAGTTGCCAGCTGCGTGCTAGGATCAAGAGTTAGCCTGCTGACAAAAAGCCCAGTAGTTTTCCTAAGCACTTGCCTTCCAAGAAGAAAGCTGGCCTTTTCTCCTCCCTGGAAACATCTCTCATTCTCAGTGCTCATTCTCAGTGTGTTCTTAATCTGTCATCGTCCTCTTGTCAAAAAAATGTGAGGGTTGTTTGACCTGACATAAATCCTGTCTCTGGAACAGCAAGGGAAGTTGGCTGAAAGAATCCCTGTCAAAAATAGTTTTCTGATAGCATCATAATGTGGATGCACCTGATTATTCTGAAAATATATGGGAGAGCATGCATATCAAGAAAGTGCTTGATAATTCTGCCACAGATTTTACTATATAGGAGTATTCAGTATCTAACTGACAATCCACCTGAAAATAAAATAAGTTAAAAAATAGTATATGTGCATTAATCAATATTAGCAATCAGAGATGACTATTGTATTAATAGCAGACCAAGACAGTTTCTCCACAGTCCTTTGCTTGGTGCACCTGCAGGGCAAGTTAGTTTCCACCCAGGGAACCACTGCACATACACCTCAGCAGACCCTGGCCTGCCAGGCCTCCCCAGCCCCACTTCTAAACTCACATTGTTTCTCTTGAGAACTTTCTTTATCTCAGTAGGAGAGAAAGGGCAAAGCCTGAATCCACAAAGCAGGGTATAAAATGGCTTTTGTGTGTATGCATATGTGCATATTGTATGGAGGACATGTGGGGATACGGGCCCATATTTTCACATGATAAAAAAGAAGGAAATAATTTCAGATGATTTTGTGTGCCCAGGTCCCAGATATGTTAATTATTGACGTAAAGGACAAGAAACAGATTCAAGTAAAGTACTGTTATCAGAGATATATTTTGTAGGAATTGCTGTAGCTACATCTGTGATGCTATTTCAAATGATATTCTCTGAAAATTCTCATTTCTGTGGAGAACAGGAAGAGAATGACAGATGCTTTAATACAGTGGTAGTTTTCCCTTTTGTGTTCATGAGTAGGCCTTGAATTCTGCTCCTGGGGTTTACATCATTAGAATTCTACTTGACCTGAATCTTCCTTGTAAACTTTGATTTTGACACCATTAAGTTTATTTGGCAATGGAATTATTTTCATCTTAATTACTTTTCTTGTCTGTGTCATTTTCACAAAATGAGACAGAGATTAGAAATGAAAAAAAAGTAACCATAGAAGTCTTAACACTTTCCTAATGTTTTATTTCATTTAGGCTGGCAACTCTCTGCTATGAGGCATGCTGGTGAATAGTGTAGGACCTGGCTGGAAAAAACCTGAGTTACAAGTTATGTGACACATTAATAAAACTGCGTTACTAATGTAAGAATGCAAGACTGCACAGGATCCATGTAGGTCAAACTTTACTTTTTATGGAAGGACTGAAATATTCTTAGGCTTTTCCCTACTTGTTTAAGTTTTCCCCACCAGAACAATAACATCTTGAGGAATGTATGATTTTTACAGAAATGCATTGCTTCAGTTACCTTTCTTTGTCATTTCCTCCTGTCCCTGAGCAATACTGGATACTTCCCTTGTGTTAAACATTTTTAGCATGAGTTGATCCTGCATTTTCTAACCTTGCCAAATTTTTATTTATCTATGTTTTCTCTTTTTATCTGCTGTTGTGTGGTGGTTAAGTTTAATTAACACATTGAGGAAAACTTCTCAAGTTATTTCTGCTAGTGGGGATAATGATTCATCCAGATAAGATGTCTTTTTAAAATTAGAAGATAGTAAAGACATTTACTTTTCACTTAATGGTAAAAGACACATTGGTTTCCTCTGTTGTCACTCCAGGTCATGTGTTCCAACATAATGAGAACTCCTATCTTCTTTTCTTAGGAAAACTTTTTTTTTTTACCCCTTCTTCTAGAACACAGGAAAAAAGCTGGTCAAATGAGCCAGTTGTTTTGCTTGGGCTATTGATTCTACTTCCTTTGGAGGACACATTTGAAATTTATAGACTGTTGGTTAATTTTTTTTCTCATTTCCTGTATTTTATGTGGGAACTTCTCTTTGCTCTGAAAAAGTATTTTATTGTTCATAAGTTTCTGCTTTCTTGAAACATAGTTACAAACTATACCAAAAGAGAGAGAAAAAAAGAGAGACAATGCTAAGTGAAAAATGTAAGCCTCAGTCTAGAAATTCAGGATAAACCTGAATTCAAGTAGTGATTTTGCCTTATCTCCTGGCTTTGCCTGCTTTGCTCTTTTATGACCCAAGAAGCTAAGATAGTAGAACTGCAAGTTTTTGTCTTTCAAACATAATGATAATAGCCATAGCAACGAAATTCAGTTGTAATATAAACTTTTTCTTTTAAACCAGCTACTAAATGACCTTAGAAAAGCAATATCCAGGGAGCACTGGGAATCTGACTGTGTCAAATTGACTGACCAAATTAACTGCACTCAGCAGTTCCAGTTTGAAACATTTGCTTCCTCTTCCTACTTCCTTCACCCCTCCTGCCCCTGATTTACCCACTCTTGAACTTATATTAGCAATTCAAAACCGTAGACCACCCAACATAAACAATTATGAATAGAGATTGTAAAAGTTATATCTGAAATTTTCTCCTCCCCTTTCTTTTTAAAAAATAAATTTTTTGTGCTCCTGCTCTTTGGAGCATCTAGCAGATGATTATTTCACTTTCTTGAATTTCAAAAGTGAATAGGATATAATTTGAATTCTACTGTACTTTGTTCTATCAAAACAATTTATAGTTTAATTTGGTGAATGGCAGTGTAAAACAAGAAAAGAAAAAAATAATTTAGATAAGTTTAAAAAATCTGATTAAACTGATTTTGTAATGGCTTATATGTCAAGAGAGCAGAGTAATATTAGACTTACTCTTCTATTTTTGGCTGCCTAGTTTCTAAAAATACAGAAAACTCTCTTGACAATATGACAAACAATTGCAGTTACATTTTAAATATCACCCTTGAAAATATGTGGGTTGATTTTGTGATAGCTTTTTTTCTTTTTAACTTTCTTCCATTATGAAAGGTCTTGCTACAAAGCACTGCTTTCACAGATACATGGTAAGGATGTACGATACAGAAGGTGTTCTGATGGGATTGCTGATACCCAGAAGAACAGGAAGAAAGCAGAAGCAGACATTGTACGTTGCACAGGCTCCCCTGAGATTAAAAGAGAAACATTTCACTGAAAGTCACAGCAGCAGATTCCCAGGGCTTGATTATACAAGTGTTGAGCCTTCTTCATTATTTTGGGCTTATTTAGTTTTCAGGAAGAGTGGTGGAATTTGGCTTTGGTGTCCAAACTTCCTCCAGGGTCTGTGTATCAAATGCAATGCTGGACATCTCTGCTGTGGAGATAATCTGAATGATTCGGTTCTCTTGGGTTAAACCAGCACAGGTGGAACTATCCACAGAGAAAATTATATTTAAGCTTTTGTATCCATATTGCAGATGAAGGGACTACTACAGATGTACATCACTTGCTCACTGCAGTCTGTTTCTCTGATAGGCCCTGCATAGGGAACAGGGCAAAAGCTTATACAAGATGTTTTGTCTGTACTTCCACTTCCTTAAAGTCTTTTCTCTTCAGTATCCCACCTGCAGCAACAGGGTTACAGATTTTTTTTTTAACCTTCAGAACAATTTAATACATCTGGTTCATTTAAGTAGTTCTTTACATCTGGATGATGGCAATCTGCTTCAATTTGTTCCTGAGGGGATAATAAATCTCTGTTACAACAGTCACTAGAAAGATGGGAAGAATTTTTGGTTTTGTGCCCCTCTATTTTTTTTTTTTTGAAAGAGCCTTTTCTTTTGCTGTTTGCCTCCTGGTTTTGCTACAGGCTCTAGTAAGAACAGGGAGCGGGATCTCAGTAACTAAGAAATTTAGGATTATTTTGGGTTCATAGTGATACCATTCTGTCTTCTGAGCCAGCAGTAAGGTTTATGACATTCAATTCAACAGTTATATTTCAAAACAGTAGAATCATTTGTGTAATTTTTTTAATCTAGCCAATAAGAACAGTTGCTATAAATTCTGTCTTCTATATTGCTTTGACTTTCTAGATTAGCTGTTTCATTCTAACCACCCAGTCATTGGCATCACAGTCACATGTCCTCCATCTCCCCTTCCCTGGAGAGACTTATACCTAAATATTAAATTAGTGTTAAGTGAAGAATAATTCGAAATGTCTAGGAAATTAAATTTTAAACACTGATCTAAGCTATTCCCTCTATGTCAGACATTACCCACATTACTTGAAGCAATTCTGTGCCATCTCACATCATGCAGCACCACAGATTACTGGTTTGAATTTGTGATCATTAAAGACAGGATGATGGGAGAGACAATAATGCCCCTTAGTGCTTTTTTCATCTGTCAACTCCCCAGCCAACATGACAGAGGAACTGTACTCCGCACTGCAGAAAGACAGACCAAAATGAGTCTGTGATCAGTCTTCTGTTACTGTCTATGGTATTCCGGTTACCTCTTTTCTCCCCATTCACAGTCAGTGTGCAATCACAGGACTAATACTGTTTGGTTTTATGTACTTGTTTTACTCACAGACACTGTGAACTCCATACCTGTAGACCTGATTTCTGGAGAAAGGATCAAATATGAAACAAAGCTTCCCATAACAGGGGGAAGAAGGAGTAGAATCCAGCAAGCGTTGTATTACTGCAAGGTTTGTGTTATATGTTATTGCATAACACCATATCACCATACTAACCTTAATTTCATTATTCAGATATAATTTTTTTCCTTCTTGGAGAATTGCCACACCATTTCATGGAAATATGGACTTTTTCAGAATGGTTGCTGTTAAAACATCGCTTTGTTTTACCTTTGTGTATCAACAAAGTAACAGTAAAGATTTAGGGTACTCTCATGTTTCTCCTTCTGTTGTTTCTCAAGGAGGAGAATTTATGATTTCACTGTTATGGCTTTGAGTGGAGGGAGAGGGTTTGATCCAGACAAAAGGCAGGGTAAAGTACCACCAATGACCTGACCCAGATGTAAAGTGTGGCCCTTCATGCAACTTGGCAGGAACACCTGAGCAGAAGAGGTTCATGCTTTCCTTCAATTAGACTGCTTGTCTATTTTAGCTGTTTAGGATAGCGATTATTCATTTTTGTTTGGCAGCACATAGCTACAGCTGGTTTTTACCAGAGGAAAACTGAGTACCCTGCATGCCAGGTGCAAAGAAATTGTACCAGTCAATGAGTGTCATTGCAAAGGAATGTCTCACTTTGATAAAGTAATGTGCAATAATATCAACCACTCTAGTTTAATAAGATTTTTATTTACAGGTTAATTGCCTGATTTTAGACTAAAGGTTATTCCAGACTGTCAAACAATGATTTTAGACCTTTAAACATAGCCAAACATGAATGCACTGTTTAGCTTATAGGTTACATTTCCACTTTTGCCTCAGTTTTCCATACCTCTAATCACACTGAGGCAACTTGTGTTTTCAGGAGCCTACAAAAAGTAGGGAATGGGAAATTTTGTATCTTTAGTGTGTAAACTCCTTTAGATGTCTAAATAGATTAATGAATGACAGAAGGCTGATTACTTTAAATCATCATGCTTGTTCTTTTTCCTATGTTTACTAGGTCAACAGAGGGAATCAGAGAATACTACAACATGTAAACAATTCCAAGACTTTCTGAAGAGTCAGGTCTACAGGTCTGCATTTGCTGTATACTCTGGAAACCTGACCTCAGTCAAATGTTCTGTTAGTCTGCAGCAGATTGAACAACTGCATTGCTGTAAACTGAGTTTGCTTCTTGAGAAATCAGCTTCTGCAATTTCTAGCCGTGCTTGTTTAAAGTAGAGTCTGTCCAAGGCAGGCTTCTTTTGCTTTGCTGGTGTTCAGAAACATGAACGTGAAGTAACTTAGAGAAAGATTTAACTCTTCAGTTTCAGTTATGACTGTCTTTTAGGAAGCTAGTCATAAATTTTGGTGGGTTTTCCTCCAAAATACTGTGAGGAGCAGAATTTCTCCTCAGACTGTATCCTAAAGAATTGGGCTTCAGCATTGGGCACAAACCTCCTGGCACAGCTCAGAGCGAAAGGCACACTGGGAATTGTGCAAACCCAACATCCTTGAGCGCTGAGGGTTGTCAGCTCCCTCATGGACAAAACGAAAGAGTACTGTGATGAAGTTGGTAAAAGCTTTATACCAAACAGTGACAAGGATGAGAATGTTACATTGTAATGCTACTTAACTGTTTGCAAAAGTGGCAAACAGAGCCATTATGTGGTGTGCACTACTCTGGAGATGGGGAAAATGTTGAAGGAGCTTTTATTTCCTTTCTAAAATTTTCTTGAATATATATACTAAAAAAGGAGGGGGGAAAGAAAAAAAAAATGCTGTGAATCATTATGATATTCATTTTCAGCAGCTGCCCAGAAAAAAATCTGGTCACTGACTTTCAAAGTGAATTTATAGTGTCAGCCCATATTAATATGCATAAAATTAATTCAGTACTGACAAAGATTATTCACATAGAAAGAAGTTTTGCGATTTCAGAGTGGACTGCATTCAAAGAAACTGCAGAATCTCTTCTATTTCCAGCCTTGAGTGAATGGTTTTTCTCTTGCTTGCAATTGAGTACATTCCCTTGATAACCACAAGATAGAATTAGGTGCAATAACATTAGAAAAAAATGCATGTGTTTACTTCGAAATTTTTTGGGAGGTGGGGAATATTAAAATTACTCAGTGTAGTTACACTGACACACACTTATTAATTTCCTTCTCTCTTTTCCTCTGCTGTATCTCCTTATGCTTAGCTAAAAGAAAAGGCAATATCTCACTAGCTAGTTCACTGCAGCTTGAAAATCTCTGTGGCAAGAAACTTCATGAAGAAAATAATGTTTTGACTTTGCCTGTTTATCCGTGTACTGATTGAGCTTACAAAAAATTAATGACTGTTTTTGAAAGATGAACATAGGTAGTTTCATTATCTATTTAAGTCATTAATTAAATTCTGCTCATTTAAATTTCAGTGAGTTCATTTGGGCTGCTAACCATATTTATCACTTACATGGCTAATTCAAATGAGAGCTTTATGTGCTGAATTACATGATAAACCACTTCTCTGCTTCTGCTAAGCATGCAGTAACACTTCAGAGCAGCACCTTCTGCTGTATGTTTCTTTAGAGAGGACTGTCTTTTCCTGTGGGTTTTCAGTGTCTGGAAGACACATACACATCATGGATAGAAAGAAAGGAAGAAAGGAAGAAAAGAAAGAAAGGAAGAAAGGAAGAAAAGGAAGAAAGGAAGAAAGGAAGAAAAGAAAGGAAGAAAGAAAGAAAGGAAGAAAGGAAGAAAGGAAGAAAGGAAGAAAGGAAAAAAGAAAGAAAGAAAGAAAGGAAGAAAGGAAGAAAGGAAGAAAGGAAAAAAGAAAGAAAGAAAGAAAGAAAGAAAGAAAGAAAGAAAGAAAGAAAGAAAGAAAGAAAGAAAGAAAGAAAGAAAGAAAGAAAGAAAGAAAGAAAGAAAGAACCATTTTCTACAAAAAATACCTTTCCCAGTTCACTTCCCCATTCCTTTCTGAGATGTTTTTAGGTCAGATATTGTTTTTAGGTCAGAAATGTCTCTCTCGCCTGTGGCTCAAGCAAATGAGCTGTTTGCAGGGAATCTGCTGGAAATTGCATTAGAGGAAGAAATGTTCCTATAAAACTACAAAACAACTGCAGTGCCAGAATAGCAATGAGCTCTGTGAAGCCCTTTCTTAGTTACCGGAATTGCTTGTCTTCCTACACTAGTCTACTGCAAGACCTGTGTATGCCATGTGCTGTCTTGCACCCAAGAGATGCTGTCTTTGTAGTTAAAAAGAGCCCTTCTTGGACAGGGACGGCTAAACTTCACCACCAGAAGTTTTTAATTTAGCTATATTCCATTCCTTAACTATCCATCATAAGGAAAGAGCTGTAGAATCATAACATCAGCTTATCATGGCTCTGTGGTTTCTGATGGGAAAACAAATATATCACGTAAAGGGAATAAAGTGCTTTTGTCTGGTTATCATTCTACTCCAGGCTTTTGTGTCGCAGATTGTCTGGCAGGCTCTCACAATTATTTTCTCCTGCAGCTTCTGGAAATGATCTCTGCACAAAAGAGAAATATGCCCACAGCAGAAATGGGTTTTATTTGTGGTATTCTTTTATATTTTTCCATTTTACCATTAACTGATTTTTAGCTCTCAATCTTTTTAATGTGTAGGAACATAATTTCTGTCAAGACTTGTGCTGTGCTCCAGGTAATTGTTGATATGCCTGAAATCTGTGTCCTATTGATGTATTCATATTGTTGTTTTTGATCTGAGTCACCTAGACCTGAGTCACCTCACAGGCTGCACTGAGCAAATGACATTGCACTTCAACAGAGCAGATCTGCCTGCCTGTGAGGAGCTGCAGAAATGCATGGAGCGGCTCCCAAAGATGCTCTGATGCAAAGGTGCATACACAGCTGAAACTAATACTGCCTAAATGGACTTTCCCGTTTGTTTTGTTAAATTTCATCTCTTCGGGCTATCATGAAATCTACAATTTGGGGTGGGTTATGGAATAAAAATATCCAACACAACTGCTTTTGACTTCGAGTCTGATTATCTTTCTAATGAAAGGGAACAGCAAGCGTTTGAATACGAGCTGGCTGGCTGGTCCATGCTCCGAGAGTGCTTTTCCCCCTCCCCCAGTCCTCCTCCCTGGAAGCTAAAGCAGTGGCCGCTCAGTCTCCTGAGGCAGCTCCCCTAGTGCCGGGCTTTGAAGCAGCCATCTGTCTCCCTTCTCTTGCCCAGTACTGTGTCACCTCAGAGACACACCAAGTCCCCACCTGCCACGCAGGGCCTGAGGGTTGGCTGCTGGTCTCTGAATTGCCAGAGATCTGAGTGATTCAAATGGATATCACTAAAAATAAGCCTTTTTTTCTTCCCCCTAACCAATGTTACTGCAGAGCACATTTCCTTGAGAGCTGGGGAAGAGCACATTGAGCCTGACACCTGATGAAGTTGTTAGTCTCTGGCTAGCATCCTTCATTTGATGAAAAGCATCACATGGAAGGTAGAATTGCTAGCTGTTTTCCTTGCAATGCCTCAAATAACTCAGAGTGAACAGGTTCAGAAATGAGCATTTCCTGCCTCTCCATCACTTCCAACACCACCACAAAACATGTTTATTTTTTCAGTTACTTTTTTGAGTGATTTCAGTTGCTTCCTGTGTATGCAGCATTATGTCTGTGCTTGTGATTCACTGCATTGCTTATGAGTGTTTAGAGTCTGGAAGCCTCCTGTAAAACATGATTTGTAAATACATCCTCCATGTGAGGGAGGGAGGAAGAAAGGAAGGGAGGAGAGAGGACTCTAGCATTTCACTGCCTGCTGCACTCATCAAGTATGGAAGTAGAAATAAAAAAGTCTGTCCAAAGAAATTTGTTCTTTATTTAAAGAGCTTAAAACGGAGGTTTGAAATTAAGACAAATGGTAAATTATATATACACATGCATTTAACAGTAATGTTACCAACTGTATGGTTTTAAATTATAGATGCAAAATCAATTCTCCCCATACCTCTGAGAGGGAGTGAGAGCTAGGCAAACTGAGAAATGTCCATGCTCTTCCCCTCTGCCCTCTGCCCATTCTAGACCACTGGTTGCTGTTTGTCTCTGCTCCAAGCATGTAAGCAGAATTTGGCAGCTAACTGCTGTGAGAAATTAAATGGATCAGTCCCATGTGACATGTGATGAGAAATACAGAATCAGTCTTTAATCTAGTTCTATTTAACTAACTTTGTAATTTATCTTTTTTCCCTCTTATTTTTCTTGCATATTTTTAATTTATATTATATATCCTGTTCTTTTTCCTGCATATTTTTCAGATCTAACCCCTCCAAGAACTGAGGAAACCAATGCTGCTGTAAAGGAATCATATTGGCTATATTAACATGGCAGGGTCAATCAACAGTATTGAGTATTTTAGTTCCAATACACAGATCTCCATCATTGGGTGAGATAACAACTTGTCATTCTGTTCTCAGAGCAGCCATATGATGAGGACAGTATGAGCTTCTGCTAGCAGGGAAAGAGTAGGGAACCATCAGGGTCTGAAACAGAGAGTGCTGTCTGGTGCAAGCTCAAAGCTGTGTTCCTCACTTCCCCTTTGCCTTCTCCCTCACTTTCTCCCTTTTTCCCTTTCTTCTTCCCTCCCTCAAGTGCATATTCTTTCTGTCTCATCCCAATACTGTCTCGTCCTTCTCTGCTTTGAGATACCAATTTCTCTCTAAATGGTTAGAGCTAGCCTCTTTTTCTAGCTGGAAATAGTCTCACTGAAACGAAAATGGAGATCTGAAACCTGTTTTACTGAAACACATTTGTTCCACTGCAGTTTTCATAATCGAGGTGGTTTTTTTCCATAGTCACACAGATCCAGACACTTGATCAGCTGCAGCACCTTGCAAGGGCTGGGAAAAACAGTGGTAAACAGATTCCTGTTTAGTTAATTAAACTGTTTTGGTAATGTGGAAAAAGCAATGCATTCCCCTCCTCCATCAACTCTGCTCTCTGACAAAACAGAGTATTTTTTCCCTGCAATGCTTCCAATAAAACTCAGCCTCAGGCAGAGAACCTGGCATAGAAAATTTTAGTCCAAATAGTTAGGCAGAGACAACCAAAATAGGATCTTTCAGTGGAAATTGTCAGGACACTGACAGTAGGTGATGTTACCAGCTTTGTCTAGTGCTGTGTATATCCAGCTTTCCTGTGCACACTGAGCTCACGGGTCAAACTCAGAACAGCAAGACCAGAACAAGGGGGTTGAAGTTTTTTTCTGCAAGTTGCCTACAGCTATTCATCTGTGTTCCATTTTATCAGCGTCTGTGGCAGGATGTAGCACAATGAATGCATGAGTATTATTAAACAATTAACCAGGTGACATTTTTGGATTTTACACTACCCTCTATTAAATGTGTAACACTCATACACTAGTAAGTGATTGAGTGTCTTAGGCCATAAGTAATTGTGTGCCATTTTAAAACAGCCAGAGAAACAATGTAAAATGCTTACATGAAAATGGGAGAAAGTAGACAGACAATTCCCAAGAAGACAAGAAAAAACTCATACCAATGACCTGCACAAGCTTAGGCTTAGACAATGCTGATGTAGCATAATGGACCAAAAATTCATCAATATCTGATATGATAAAATTACTATCCTTTCAGTTTAAACCAAAAAGAAAATTCTAATGTTTTATGGATACACAAATTCTTTCAAATGTCTTACACAAATATTTCAGAGTTCAATCACATAAATTGTCATGGCCAAGCCTTAAGTAAAAGCAGTCTTCTTTACAGACCAAGTGGCAAATAGTCTCTCCCACCTTTAAGTAATAATACAATACAATTTGTAATCTACTTCATTGTACCAGCTCAGCCTTTCTCCCTTTTTAGAGGGCAGTTTTACCCCAAAACACCTGTTTTGGTCCCCCAAAATACTCACAGTTAGGAAAATGATACTTGTTTGCTGACTTGAGACTGAAGTAGAACTGCCATATTGCCCTCTACCAGCCATTTGAGTCTTTGCCATGTCAGACTAAGTCGGTTAAGAGTACTAAGTGTACATAAGATTCTGTCTAAGTAGTGCATTGCTCTAAGAGTGAGTGTTTTCTACCCTTCACTGTTTGATAGTGGTGAAGAGAGATGGAAGCCAGTTCCATCACAAAACCCATATGCGGTTAAAAGCTGTAACCATAGCAACAACAATGAGAAGAAATATAGCTGGTCTTGTCTTGTACCACCTCTGTTCTTCTGGTAGGTTGCATATTCATAAGTACACCCTGAAAAATGATTGGGACTATCTAGAAATGACCTGGGACTCCATAAACCTTTTCCAGTGACATAAGGCTTGCTGTCCCGAAAACAGCTCTCAGAGAGGCCAGGTAGCAACAGAAATCTCAGGAATTTACCAATTTCGTACAGCAGCTGGACTGATGCAGAAGTCCTAATGGGAGACTAAGAGCAAGGCTTCCCTGCTTGGTGGAGAGTGTGGGAGATGCTCTTCTGCAGCTGTATCTCTTCACCTTTCCTGGGCTGCCTGGCCTCTGATCAATCTTCCTTGCATACCAGTACACAGGGGATGAAAGGTTCCATGCCACTTTCAGCAAGCACAGAACAGGCTTAGCTGAAAGAGTCTCAGATAAACTTCAAGGTGGGTTTTTTTTAACGCTGACTGGAGGAGGCTCTGTGTAATTGATCTGTACAATAAAATGAGTCCCGAGAACATTTCAATTTGGAGATGATATTTAACTGGCAATCTAATGTTATTGCTTCAGTGCTGCTGGTTGGAGGAAGACTGGCATTTGTCTTGCTCTTCTTCCTCTATATGTCCATTCCCACCTGTGGACTGCTTAAAGTAATTTTTCAAGCAACACTAAGCCAGACTCCTGGAAACTAATCCTTGATGGATGATGTAATTTGAATGATGAATTCTTGTATCTCCTTCTAGAGTAGAGGCACTTTAGCTGTTCTTCCTTCAGATATTTTACAACCAGCAATAACAATAAAAGGAAGAAAGCAAAGACCTTGAAAACTAGTCACAGTTTTCCTATTGCTATGGAAACTAAATGTTGGTTGTTTTTTTTTTTCCACTCATCAGTATATGCTATTATGCTTTATTACAAAACTCTGGTAAGGCTTATCTTCTTATACTGAAGAGCTTTATGTAGCTTATGTAACCTCGATTAAATTGTTGCAGAAGTGTTAAGTCTAGACTATGAAGTAATGTTCTACAGCACAATTTTAACTGGAGATATTTTGCATACCAGCCTCTTTGGTCACAATGACAAGGGTTTCTCTATTAATCTCACTTCTCTGATCTACTATGCAGACTTTTTTGCAGTGCTGGGAGTTCTCTTAGTTTGTTTCCTAAGACTGTCTGCCTCTGCTCTTTTCAGTATCCATATGTAGACTGACTGTGGAAGCAAAACACCTTTTACCCTATAGTATTAGGGAGGCATTATGTCCTGTGGCATATTCAATGAACAGATATTTTTGAAAACTCTAAAAATTAATTTATCCATGTCTTTTCCATGCTCTAAGTGCTGACTTTGCTGAAGTTCTACATAGAACATAATTTTGACAAATACTTGCCGTATGGGGCAGCTCTAACTATGTCTGGTGCTATTCTTTAAAATGGTCAAGACCAAGTGTATTGGGTGTTCATGGAAAGATGTTCATAGTGAGTGGGATGCAGAGTGGCCTCTGAGGAGGAGATGAGCCTGCCGTCCAAGCTGATGCTGCCTTGATGAAAACAAGAAATAAGGCTTATTTTCTGCAGGACAGAAAAATACAAACCAAACAAAGGTGCCTCCTTTTCCCCTGTACAGTACTCATCAGAAGAGACACACAACATCCGCTATTAACCCCGGCACCTCCCAGGAATGTTTAGGAATATATCCTTGAGAACTGTAGTGTGCCAAAGCCCAACTACTGGCTGGATGCTCAGCTGAATCCTGCTCACTCACCTGCACTAGAGGAGTTTCCAATCCTATTTAGGTTCTTTCTTGGAGCCTGAGAGCTGAGGTGTTTGTCAGAGAGGTCATTCTAGCCGCACTTCCCCCTGAGCCGGCTAGGTTTGCCTAGAATTTATGTCTTTTAGCTTTCACTGTAAATGGCAAAAAGTAAGGGAAGGCTCAGGATCAGACCAAATACTCCTGACAAAAAGCTCTCACGGCTGCTGTCTATCCAGCTCTCCCCCAGGGCTCATAAACTAGAAACTACTGTTGCAGAGTGCTGCTAAGAAACAACTATTTCCCACTTCTGGCTCTAGATTGATCTAATCTCTCTGTTACTGGTGCCAGGCCTGCTGAGTCAGCTTCCTTCTCTGCTGGACCAGCATCTATATCTCCTGACTTTGCAACTCCTGCATTATAGGTTTATCAATTTTCCAACACCTTTAAGCACATAGAGAGTGGGGTCAAAACTAGAGACAATATCTTTGTCTTGCATATCTGGAGGTCTTTTGCAAAGCTATATAGGTGAGAAAATAAAAAAATCAGTGCATCACAGCTTCCTGGATTTCATGCAGAAACTGCCGTGCAACCCATTCACCTACTGTCACCAGATGCAGGTGCAAGCTAATGGCTGGGGTTTTTCTTAAGTGGTGAATATACCCGCTGGAGTGGTGTTTACTGATCACATCAGCTATCACTGAAGTATTGTTTCACAAGCCTCTTGGGATCCGTATGGGAGCATGCAGCCAGGAGGTTGCACTCCTTTTCCTGACATGGCAGAGTTAAGGTCTCCAAAAGGCTCAGCTTGCTTGCAGAAGAGATAATTTGCTGACCTGTCTCTATCACCTCCACTTTTGTCTGTCCTGAAAAGAAACCATCTTGGAAACCAGTATCTGCAATCCTACTTGGGAGTGGGCTGTCTGTGTGTTTTCAGATATTGGAAATAACCCATAACTATGTGTGTCTGTTATCTGGCATAATATGGGTACTAGGACCATAATTCTGGCTTGGACACAGCATTACAGAAGAGAAATTATAGGGTAGATCTGCCTATATCCACACTATCACAGGAATAAACACCTAAGATAGTTCAAATTTGGGGTGGAATTGACAAATGCTGTCCAGGTCTGAGGTAAGTGAGAAAGAGAGGGATACAGTGCTGTGGAAGTGTAGGTGTAGCTGGAAGATCTACTGGAGAGGGCTCAATCCAGGCCATCAGGCTGAAATTTTAGAGAAGTTGATTGAAAATGAAACATACAGTAAGGGTTTTAGAGAGTTGCCTATTTGATGTAAATTTCTGTTTAAATTTCTCTCTTTTGTTTAATGGGGACAAGACCAGTTCATTAAAACCACTGACTAATTTCTAATAATACTTGGTGACTAATTTTAGCATATTAAAAACCTATGGTGCTATTGAAGTAGAAAACTTTGAACACTAACCATTTTGATTTGTCAAAATATTGTAATTTCACCATCTTTAATTTAAATGTAGTTCCTTAAATCTCAGCTACACATAAGAAATGAGTCATGAATTTAAATGGAACAGATTAAAGTCTAACCAAAAATATGCATAATTTAAAGAGGAGATATTGATCTTGTCTGTCCTTTATACTGTAGCTGTATGTAGTGCAACATGGCCATTTCTCTCATAGGGTGCGTTCACATGAAAGGGAAGAGATTCCACTGAAAATACTGTGTTTCATGGTGAAGGCCCACACACCTGCAGAGCATATGTTCTTTTAAAAATATCTGTGGTTGCAGTTCCCATGTTTTCTGTGTCATTTCTAGGTGGGAGTGACATTGCATTCTTTGCCCAGTATACGTAGCCTGGCCATTTCTGAAAGATGCATTAAAGTAAGACATATTAGGTATATGCTAGGTAGGAGCAGAGAAGCGAACAGAAAGGTATTGTTTCAAGTGGAAAAATGTCCCTAAAGCTAGGTACCTGAAATTACATACTTACCTGGACACACCTAGCTCCTACAAATCTTTCTCTTCCATCTCTGTTACTATAAGTACCTCTTTGTACAGACCTTCCATCGATTTCAAATTTGTCAAGATCTCCACGACTGGGTAACTCCATGCTCCATGGTTGTGTTTGGTAACATAGATAGTTTACAATATATGTAAATATATGTATGCCTCTGCTGTGTATATATATATATATATATATAAGTTCCAAAATCCTGCGTTTTGAAAATTTCAGTAATACACTGCCAGGATACTGGCTATGGGGAAGAAAAATGTGACAGAGTTTCAGGGATCCTTCCCAGAAATCTCATACTTGCATTTACTCTTTCATGGTGCAGCATGTCTCTTCCCAAGAGCTGGTCTCCAGTCTCTGCACACGCCCTGAGGATGCTGAGGCACAATAGGCAGGGTTTCAGTTACACCAGGCTGTTAAGTAGACCTTGCCACACAGAAAGAAGCTGCCTGCATATTCATTCCTATACTTACTTTTTTAAAATGCTTGTAATATTGCAGAAATGCTTATGTATAATTCATTCTCTATCTTCTTTCCTTAGGTCCGCTTTTCCATTTGTTGGCATAGTACTTATAGATAGATGATTTAATGTTGAGCTCTGACCCATTGGTTCTATATTTCATATAGTGAATCATAAGCTTTGTTTCTCTAAACAAGGTGGGATTATCTCACTTGTTTTCCTAGGACTTGTCACCCTTTGAGCAAATTAGCATTGTAGTTTTGCCACTGACCTGCTGTCATCATAAGATCTTTATACAGTAAAATATCTTTCTCACGTAACTCCCATGCTGTTCCCAGAAGAGTCATGTTATCATATGTGTATGAGCTTTTGGAGATGTAAGTTCATTCTCATCATGTGTTTTAACTTTGGTGCTGAGTTTTCTTTTTTTAGGTTGTTTTTTTTAACTCTTTACTTTTTTTTTTTTTTTTAAATTTTCCTTAATCGGAACCATTTTCTCCTTAATGTGTCTTACTAATTTTTGTAGTCTTAGTTGATCCTCTTCTCTTTCCCCCACCCATTACACCCTTGACTAGTCTTTTCTACTGGGACATTTCTTGTTGGCCTTAGATGAAATCTGCTAATGTGAGAGTCCAACAAAAGAAAGAATGTTTATCTTAAAATGGCAGATTTGATGCTGGTTGGAAAAAGCCACAGGATGAGGAAAGACAAGATAAGGATTTGTATATATGGCAAGACAGAGAAGATTCGCTGTTCATGAAACCACCAAAACAATGTTGTAATAGGATGAAATCATGGGGAGAATGACATTAATTCCCACTCTAAGGCCATCTCCTACTAGGTAAAGATATTAAGATGAGCAACTGAAAAACATATGAGAGAAACCTGCTGTGCTTTTCACACAAAACATTCTTGCAGAATCTCCAACTGTTTGTTTTGTTTTTTAAATTATAGCTTCCATTTGCTGATGCTCTTTTACAGCTTGTATCTCCTGTGCAATAGTTAGGCTTCTACAGTTTCCTTCCAGCATGTCTGTAGACAGTGAAGAAGAGCAAGTGAGAATATCAAAATCAGCCTTGAGGCCTAGTAGAAGGTGATTTTAGATTACCCCAGCTGAGCTGCAAGGAGACAGTCAGGGAGTCACTGAAGCGAGATAGTTAGCAAAGTGATCTAAGAAGATGGTAATACTGAAAGTAGGGCTAGAGACATGCATGATGCTTATTTGGCCTGAAGCAAGGTTGATATTTTATGGTGGTGACATTTTATTTTTTTTTATAAAAGGAGGGGGAGAGCAGCAGCTTTCAGTGAGACAGGTAATTCAGTGAAGAAAAGGTACCTGACTTGTAATGCTGAGAGATGCCCTGTGAAATGAATGTCAGGTGAAAACTGGAACTGGAAAGAGATCTAGTGAAGTAGGTCATTTAGTTAAAACATCAGCGTAATATTTTTTTAACAGAGAACAGAACTGATGAACTGGTGAAAGATTATTGATGGCAACAGTAGATGTAAGTTTAAGACTCTAACAGGTGTTGGTCCTCTGGTATGTTTAATAAGTTATTCTTTTATTCTCCAGGTAACATTAGAGTCCAAGTGACTGTCCATAAAAAGTAAGAAGCAGTCATTTTCGTACCACCTACTCTGGTACATGGATTTATCTACTGTTGCTTTTAAACCTGAAGGAGGATTGATCTCTACTCAATTAGGGCTGATAGACCTTTAGTCTTTCATAATCTTTAGAAGAATGTAAAATCAGTGCCATTTTCAGGTTTCATGAGACACGTGTTAATGAACTTTTTACAAGGTGCAAGTGCTGGATGATGGGATCTTACAAAGCCTGCCTGGTCCTAAGGCGTATGTCTGTCCATTTCTATGTTGTTCATGCTACCTGCTGTAAAGTACTTTCTTTTTCCTTGTGTATGTGCATTTTTAGAACAAATAGGGAGCCTTCATGGAGGACATTTCCTGATACATCTATGAGCAAAATAACCATGCTTTAAAAGCAACTCTATAAACAGTATCACTGGCGTTATTCACTGCTCTAGGACACTTACCTTAGTGAGCAAAATTTAGCTGAGATGCTTTCTAGGGTAGCCACCACGTTCATGTAGTCTCATGTCTTGCATGAGACCTGTGCCTCTGTTTTTGCTTTGATAGCCTGAAAGGCAGGATCTTGAAGCCATGAGGCAACTGAAAACCCAAGGATAGGCTTTCATTTTGTTCAGGTAGGACCTCAGCCCTGGTTTAGCAGGTGTCTATCTTGCCAAAAATGCATGAAGGACAAGGTAAACAAAGGTATGCAAACCTCGTGTATCTCTTTGGAAAAGTGTGGTATGGACACAACTGAGGTATCTTGAATGAAGATGCAGCTGGAGTGGGTGGAAGAGCATCACTGAGCCTGGGGAACTGACAGAAAGTTGTGTGATCCTACCAAAATGCAATATATACACAGCCTATGACCAGTTCTGGTGCCTTCGTAGATCACTGAGTCTGAATGAGTTGATCTTTAATATAGCATTTTACTTCCCTTGAGCTTCTAATAGGAGGCTGAATACAGTGCTTAAGTGAAAAATGAGCAATAAAGCTGTTGGTAAAGAACACAAAGCCAGCCTCAAAGCGCTATTAATCTTTCATGGACTACCTGACATAAAAAAAGAGATTAAATGTATATATTAGCTGCAAGAGATGGTTGTTGCAGTGTTGCAATGCATCCCACTCTAAACTTAAGAACTTATATTAACCCTTAGAAAACAAGTTTTTGTAGTTCAATGACTAGAGGAAGAGCAGCGGTAAGGACAATAAGTTGGATGACTAGGAAGTCCTGACTAGGAGGACTTCCTCCCATACTTGGAGAAAATCCTGTAGATCCCTCTCCATAATGCTCACTGGGGGAGGCAGTGGTTAGGGAACTGGTGAGTTATTACTGTGAGAAGTAATCTTTTGTCTAAATTTGGGTCTTTGAGTCATCCTTGCTTCCTTTGATTATTACCATAAAAGATTGTCATTAATTTGGTGGCAAGCAGAAGCTTTACATCAAGGGCTTGAAAAAATGATCATTGCCCCAATTAATTTTGAACTCTGTATTTGTCTCCAGAACATTCTCCAAATAGTAGCAGGAGAATAAGATCAAATAACTATTCCAGATGGAGAACTGTCTTTCACTTTGAGCTTCTGTGTGGAAAATCCTCTTTTTTCTGTGAACAATTGCTTGCAAATTTGTTGTAGTTCAACAGGCACTCATCACTTCCCTCTTCACCTTGTTTGTTTTCACTTCAGTGGAGGGAACATATGCAGTGATTTCAGGCACTAAGGTCTCGCTACAAGAATGAAAGCAGATCAGAGACTACAGATACCACACATTTAAAATCAAATCCGAAATCGCATTCTCTTTGAGGTTACAGTCCAAGTATTTTTTGTAACTAACTTTCTGTTTACCTACTTTTCAAACCCAAAATTATATACCAATAAATGGTATAGCAATCACTGGTTCCATGTGGACATGACCAAGTGACCCTGGTACGAAACTTTCTTTTGTTCAAACCACTGTTATTTAGCTTTCATTTTTATTGTGGCTAAATCAACAACTTTAGGAAATACACTCATCTGGGAGATGTCTTAATGCGCTCATCTCCAGGCAGCTGCTGTTTCTTACATCCTTGTCTTATTTTCAGTAGTAGCCAAACGTGTCAGTTTTGAAGAATTCAAAGGACTTTACTTAGAATTCTACTTGAAATTTGAAAAAAAAACCAACCCAAAACAACAACAAAAAAACCCCAAACAAAAAAACCAGCCCAAACCATTTGTTTTTGTCACTTTTCCATAAACAGCCCGAGATTGTTTGCTGTCTTGTTGGGCAACTTAGAGTATTACCTTATTATCAAGTGTCCATTTTGTAATGAAGTTTTAGCTGGAGATATGGCAGAAATAGACTTAAGCTGGACATATACCGAAATCCTATGATGTATATGAGAAGCGGGTACCTGCATTTTGTTAAAAGTTTCATAAATAGAAATCTGAAATTTGTGTGAATTCTTTTATGGGTGAGTAAATGACACAGAGCACTTTGGACTGACAGGCAGAATTATTAAATATACGCCCCATATAATCTGGTGTTTGCTAAGTTTTTTCCACAAAAACAAAAAAACGTAATGTAGTAAGAGACTAACTCAGATAGCTTTACATTAATTGTATTCCAAAACATTTTGTGGTTTTGGATAACATAATTAATGGGGAGTATTTACTATAAATGGATGATTTGCACACAAAATTTTTCATAACTGTAGTTTAAAACTAGATGTATTTAGTCATAGCAGTTAGGAAATGCAGTGAAATAAATTCTTAAACCCTAAATAATTTTTTTTTTTTTAGATTTTCTGAGAATTTGAAAAGTGAAGATGGACATCCCTAGGCTCCATTATTGGTCACCGCTTGAGCCTAAATATCAGGTTAGAAGGGCTTCTGGTCTCTTGACTTAATACAGCCCTTTATAAGGTTTTAAAAAAGCAGTTTCAAAAAAATTGATTTTTTTTCTCTTTTATGAAATACTAAATCAATTTCACTTTGCAAGTAGGTAGCCACTCTTTCAGTATAGAAACACTTGGGAGGTATAATAATGCTCTAGTATAAAGAAGAGTGAGTTATAAACTTATGCTGTAAACACCTGGACTCATTTTATAGAGTGTCTTTTGCTCTTATACAATAAAGATAATCTAGCTGCTATTATACAATAAAGATAATGGAGCCTCTATTCTCAGTGCATCTGAAATGCATTCATTTTCTAACCTGTGTGTTCAAAATCTGCTGTATTATTATCCTGTAAATTTGACTGCAGAAGGAAGGAAGCATTTTCTCATGTGTGTCACTGCTGTATTTCTTTTTCCTGATTGCAAAAATCCTGAAACATTCTTTTAATCTCTGGAGGAATTCAAAGATTAGGGTAAAGTAATCATTCATGATGTGCTTGAAAACTTGGTTAAGTGAAAGTAGCATTGAGTTATTTATTTTTTACAGTGGTGTTGATGTATTCGCTGTACTAGGATTTACAACAAATAGCCTAATTCCGTAGTTTTAATTAAATGTGACTGGCTTAAAATGTGAAAGTGGTAAACAGGAATTACAAATTTTTTTTTTGCCTGAAGATAGGATTTAGAACTTGTCACTTAGAGATACATTTTTAACTTTAGATAGGCTGTTTCAATACATAGACTATGAATTAAACTCAGAAAAGATACTCAGTCACTTGAGGACTCATGGAGCTGAATAAATATTGAAGGACACACAGTAAAAAGTAAGCATGACAACCTTTGCAGTCTCTAAAGTCTTGCTTATAAAACCAGTGGCGACCTCTGTACACCAGTTTCCAGTATGCAGTCAGCCAGCTCTGCCAATGGAACATCAATTATCATATTAACATTGTCAGAGAGCTTTGCATTAGAAATGATTCACAAACCTTGGGGTAATGGGGTTTGCTTGCCAAAAGCAGGGGTCCATCTAACTGTTAAAACAAGGAGACTGTGCCATGGCTGACTTCCTGTTCAGCGTTGTGGATCCTGTCTTCATTAGTTCATCTGTTAAGCACCTTATTTTTGTAACTGCAGATACGGGTAAGTTTTTATTCATTTGTCTGCTAGACCTTCCTCTGTGTCTCCTCCAGCAGTAAGAGTTGTAGTCTCATGTGGGTCTCAGCATATCCTCAGGAAGCCTTAGTGTGCTTCTGAATGCTCATGGGATTTTTGTGTTCCTTTTATGCCATTTATAAAACACCTGCTGATGAGGGAAAGGCTCTTTGCAGGCTGCCAGGCAGACTGCAGCTCACTGGGCTTTCATCAGTAGGGGACTCTTCTCTCCATGGCTTGGTGACAAGAGTATGATCTGACTGAAACCCGTAGGGCACATGCAGCCCCTTCAGCTCTGTCATACTGACATTACTCTGCCTTCTCTTAATGGAGACATTTCAAAAAAACTGCAATAGAACTGCTCAAGGGAAAAATGATACATTTGAGCCAGTAAACTGACGTCAAGAGAACTAAACTAGGATTAATCTGGCTTGTGTTGAAGATGATGGAATTTAATATACATTGACTATTGAATGTAATATTCAATACACTGTAATATTCATTGAATCAGTGGGATGCTTTCCATTGATTGCCGTGGATTTGGCTCAGAGCTTTGTTATCTCTTTTTGCTGGATCATTCCATCTGGCCTTAAAACAGGCAAAACTGTTTTTATGAAGTAATCAAAGAAAATAATTAGAACACCATTTTATCCATTTTCCCCTGACTTACTTCCTAGTTCTTGGGAGATAGATTGTTTTATAGTCAAGAAAATGTTGAGGAATACATGGATTTTGATACTTTTATTCATATTACTAAATGCATGTCATTATTGCTATTTTTATTTTTTTGGTCAAGATAAATAAAAATAAGTTAGTTCCTCCTTGAGCTATGCCCAGGTATTGCAGATGACTGATAGCTTCAGAGATGTGTGAAAATATTTGAAACTAAAAAACCTGTCTCCAAGCTGGTGTTTGTATATAACTACAGCTGGCAAAGTATATACTCAAGGAAGGGGAAGGAAAGAAAGTTGTAATATTTCTTGCAATCTCATGCCAGAGAACTGTGTGGTACGATTTATCATTTCTTCCACCTGCCATGTAAATATTTTTTTCCTCAACACCAATGGCAACTTGCAGCCCTTATTCTACAGAGACAGATTAAATTTTGTCTGCTTTCTTGGAGTCAGAGGGACTCCCCATAATGACCAACATTATCCTTGTACTTACAGGTCTGAGCAAGTGGGCACCTACATGCTATCGAGGTGTTTAGTTTCTGCTTCAGATAAACAGCTGTGTTTCTGTCAATTCATAATAGTGAAAAAAGTAACTGTGGGGTGTTCAGTATCTCCAATGGCAGTGGCTAGTGGAATACTGTGAAAGTACAAAATAGGCAGATATACTGTTGGAGGAACATTGTCTTAAAGTCTGAGACTTTTGTTTACAAGTTTGCTATATCTTTTTGTTTTGGTTTTGTTTTTTTTTTATTTTATTTTTATTTTTATTTGGGGTTTTTTGGTTTGCTTATTTTTTGATTTTTGTTTTTTGTTTTGACTCTCTTTCCTTTTTGAAGTTCTGGTTTCTTGGTAGGCATCTACTCAAATTCCTATATTTATAATTGTTGTTATCACAAAAATTTAAAACCTCATAAAAGATAGGAAGTTTTTTCAGGAAATACTACTATGCTTGCATTACCACAGATGTTTTTGTTTGTTTTTGTTTCTGGGAACACAGTTGATTTTTACATGTTTCTTCTTCACAAACTTGTGAATTTAAATTCTTTTGAAAGATCCTTAATATTCTTGATGCATTTTAAAAATTACTTGTTACATTTGCTGCTATTGCCTTTTGTAATTATGATTTTTCTCTAAGAAGTATAGTATATAGCCTGACTTACATGTTCTCCATTTTACTCACTGTGGATATAACAGTGAAAACCTGCTTTTATTATCTCGTATCCCAAGCATTTTAAGATGTGGCTTCTTAATTGAATTCTAAATATCTAATCTACCGCAAAAGTTTCTGTCTCTCATGGCTTTATATGGCATCTCAACATATATTTGAAGAATCTCAGTAAAGATTTCCTTCCTGGGTTTATTCTATATGCACCTTCCTGGTATTAATAATAAGATTATAATTCTCTTTCTGGGAAAAAAAACAAGTAAAATTTGGAACATGAAAACATGAAAATTCACAAGTCCATGGCAGAAACTTGAACAGCATTTTACCTCCTAAATTTTAAGCCAGATCGTCTGAAGGCTCAGCATTTGTCAAATAAATAATGACCCAGCCACTGCTTCTCCATGCATTATTTTCTTGCCTGTAATGTTGCCAGAATTCTTTGTTACTCTGGTTCCCTTTCTTGTGCAGTGTGTGAGCACTTGGGTCCAAGAAGAGCTTTGTCCATTCATATATGAATATTCAGTCTTTGAGTTAATATGAATTCTGTGCTAATATTTATAGTTTCTTGTATTATTGTTCTATATGTAATCACAACCATATTTGTTACATTGATTTTGCCATCACATACCCCCTAAACAGTTCAGTGGTATCTGATCCCAGAATAAGGCATAACATGCCAACTTTATAAATCTGAAAGTTTGAATTATATGTGGTAGGTGTAATGACAGTCCACAGAATGTAAAGCTCTCTAAAATAAGCTTTCTGTGTCTATCATCTTTGGCTCAGCACTTTCTAGAAAAAACTTCCTCCTAAGTTTTCTTAATAGAGAAAGTCAATGACTTTCTGTATGTAGCCCATCTTTCTTTTTCTTTTCCTTATTCTTCCTATTGTACTTATTGCTTCACTCCTGTTTTTCAAATAGTGCTACAGTCAGAATGAGTCATTGGCCAAGGACAACTACTGCCTAATACTGCAAGAGCAAATAAGGAAAACAAAACCAGGAAAAAAAATTCAATTTGTTTCCTAGAAGTGACACAAAACTTTAATAATGTTTTCATTGATTACACTTTCTTGCTCAGCATTTACACTAACAGAAAAATTATTACAGTCTGTAATGCAGGATTCAAGCACTGATGAATGGTTTACTGCATCTATCAACTACTTAATTAGAAGCAATTATTCATGGACTTCCCCGATGAAAGACCTCATTATTACAATAATCATATTATGTAGGTTGTCAGTGTTTTCTGAAATACCTTGCCTAATGGGACTGTGGAAATTGCTTGTGATTTTAGTCTAGGAAAAACAAAGATTAGAAAGAAGCCCTGCAATGTGGTCTGGCAGAATTTCCCCATTGCTCTACATCAAGGCAATGCAGCAGAGGATGGCACACAGTCCAGAACAACCCCTCTGTAGGAGCGTGGGGCAAGGACGCGCTGCGGCCTAAGGAGGCTGTGACACATGCTCTGTTCCTAGGGAGGCTGTGGCAGCACCTCAGGAAGCAGAATGCAGGACTGAGATCTGGGAGAATGGGAGCAGGTGATTGACAGCTCTGTCCTCAGGCAGACCTCTGCAGACTGCCTGGGATGTAAGGCTGAAACCTTTCAGGAAGGTAGTGCTCCTTTAGAGAATGTCAGGTATTGCTAAACAGCATTAACTCATGCTAGCAGATGTTAACTTGTGGGAGGCAGGAGGATGAGAGCAAGAGTAGCAGGTTCTTTGAGAGAGCTGGAGAGCCAAGGGAGTCTCATGAAGTGTGCAAGTCCTCATGGTGAAAGCCATGAGAAAATGAAAATTCCTGGCACTGCACTATTTCCTTTCAGATCCAGATGAGATGTTGTTTGTTAGAGCACCACTACCTTAATCAGCCCAGAACATTTTTCCTTTTTGATGTTATAACATCTGAGGCAGGAAAACCAGCATCTATCCATCTATCCATCTATTCTTGGAAATGATGCTAAGTTTACCTAAGTGATTCTGTGGATTAACTAGAATCATGGAGAAAGATCTCAACCTATCTAAGCAGTAAATGATCTGAACTGCTTTCTGCGTTGAGATTGATGATGGTTGTCAAGTCAAGCTGCTCCTATCTCACTTAGGCTTATTAGTAGGGGTGCAATCCATTGACTGTTCTGGCTGAGTTTCACCTGTAACTAACTTTTACTCCCCGGTGCATATCCATAAATGTCTTGTAAGGACAGAGCCCCAGCTGGCTGTGGTAGTGATTGCTAGATTGTTGCCTAAAAGCTTAGTGCTAGTGGTGTTGTGAAGGTAAGAGTTACTGTCGTATGAAAGTACAAGTTGCAGAAATGTGGGGATGGAGAAAGAAAAGAAGAGAGATGGGAAAGAAGGGGAAAGGACGGGAGATGGAGCAATCCCCTTCCCTTGTTCTGCAAAGAACATAGGATACTTTGTGCAGTTAGCATTGTTCATCTAACAAAAACCATTTAAACAATTTCAAAGTTTTCTGTGAAGTTAGTATGAAATAGCAGTGTGCCTAGAATAGCACACCATTATTAATTCTGAAATTGTTTCAAAGTCCCCCTTTTCCTCCCACTCCACAAATTACATAGACACAGTTACTGTTATTTTTATGCTTAACTCCCAGTGTATCTCAAAATGAACAATGAAGTATGCTCATATAATAGAATCAGGAAAGTAATACATACATTATTGAATTCTGCTTCAGTTACACAGCTCTTTATCACGTCCCTTTTAGCTCTGGGTTGAAACTGGTTCAGCTGAAGGTAATAGCAGTCCTTTAGCTTTTTCGGTATTGGAAAATACAGAAATAAATTAACAAATTTCTATTGACTTGATTGCATGAAATATTGCTCAATCATCTGCTTTTCACAGGAGTAGATGTAAAGCTATAGAATTTTGTCCAAGCCTGTCATCTTGTAAGTGACAAGAAGCTGATTTTGCCCGAGAGTTCTTGCCGTGGTGTTGCTGTGTGTCCTGCTGATACAGAAGTGGCGGAAGGTGTGAATGCTGGAGCGGCCCCCTCGGCATGAGCATTCCCTGGGATGCGTCCCCTCGTGTGGCGGGCTGCGGACATTGCACGGCACGGGGGAGGGCAGCCTGAGAAGCCTCAACACACGTTTCCCTCTACTGTGACTAAATTCAGCCTCAGTAGATGTCACGACCTGTCTCTAAAGGAAGGGTTGGCTGCCAGAGAAAGGGAAGAAACTGCATAATCACTCCCGTGTTTCTGTGAGCTCAGCAGAATTTGACCTTGTGGGATTTTGTTTTCCCCAGATATTTGGGAATGGTCGTCTGAGGCAGAACTAATAACCAGTCAAAACAACTCTTAGCTTCACACAGAAAAAGTATTTCTGCTTATGCCTGTGACTGAAATTAATTTCACTTACCATGACTCAAATATGAGTCATGATGAATAGAAGCATAATTCACAATTGTCTTGTGATTATTTGCTCTTTCTGAAAGTCCTGTGTATATGCTTGGCAATATTTTTTCCTAATGTATCAATGTATTTTAACCTGTAATTATATTTTGAACCACATTTTTTTGGTTTTTACTGTATGTGATATTGTCTTCAATATCTTTGTTCTACAACTATTTATAACTCACCATTTATACTGCCATAAAACAAGGTAGGTCTGTTGCGAGGGATCAAGGTACGGTTTTGGCCTAAGATAGCGTGGGGCTGAGTATTGCAATAATAAGATTATAAAATATTTCAGTTAACACTTTGAAAACAAGTGTATTTACTTGCACTGGATTTCATAATGTACACTGCTTCTTAAGGAGCTGGAAAATCAACACAGTCATATTTGTGTTAGGGAATGAAGGTGGGTCAAAGCTAACATGATCAACAGGCCTGGGAGGATAAGAGAACAAACATGATATTTTGTGCCGGTGTTTTACGTAATCATAGAATTCATAGAATGTTAAGGGCTTAGAGGGGACCTTAAAGATCATCCAGTCCCAACCACTCTGCCATGGACGGGGACACTTCCCACTACACCAGGTTGCTCAAGGGCTTATCCAACCTGTCCTTGAACACTGCCAGGGTTGGAATGTCCGCAGCCTCCCTGGGCAACCTGTTCCAGTGCCTCATCATCTTCACAGTAAAGAATTCCTTCCTTATATCTAACCTAAACTTCCTGTCTTTCAAACTGTACCCATTACTCCTTGTCCTGTCACTGTGAAATGGAATTAGTATGATTGTCACTAAGGAGAGATCTGTGTTGACATTCTTCATGCATGACAATGGCACTCTTAGTTAACTCTAAACAACATTCAGTTGGATAAATTCCACTTTTTCCCCTAGAAATTTCCTTTATTAAGGGATTTAATTTTTACTGACAAATTTTAAATTTTGTTTAAATTGAGTCTTAATGACAGTATTTCCAAATTTTTTGCTGTTCCAGGACTGGATGATCACCTTGCTGTTTTTTCACAGTGTGACAATGTAATGGTGGTAAACACAGTCTGGGAATGAGATGACTGTATATTTTTAATAAATCATAGGTCAGTGCTCACTGATTGGGGCCATGTGATCATTTCTTGTCACATCCTCTTTATATCATAGGCCATTATATTACTACCATCTCCTGGACTAAGCCCAGTCACTGGGGTGTTCCTGAAAAGTATCCAACTTGATTTTAGGACATTAATATGCATTTGGCTTCAGTTTCTCATATTTCATGGTGTCTGAATAGAGCTGGACACAAAATTGTCATGTCTAAATAACATGATGCTGGGCATGGTTAGAGATCCCTGGGCTAGTTTTGAGCAAGCTGGCCCGTGCTCACTGTGTAGGGCAGCCTTATGCTGAAGTACGAGCCCAGGTTCTGGAAGCAGTTGAGGGAGAGATGACACAGGGAGCAAGTAGCCCTTGTCTTTCAGCTGGGCTTGTTTGCACTGTGCTGCTGCAGTTTATGACTTCTCACCACTAGCTTGACAAACAAACACTGGCTAATGCCATGGCCAAGGCTGCAGCATGGCCATGTTTTTCTGCTTGAGTATTCTCTCCAGTCATGAATAATTTCTTTCACTCTTGCCTGCATTGGAAACAAGCACACAATGCATACAAACATGCACCTGAACTTTGTTAGCCATGCTCTAACACCAGGTTTATTGCTACTGGATCCACTAGCCTGTATTCTTTTCCCAAAAATCGAGATGAATTTCTGCATTTAGTATTACTCAGAGATATTTTTCAGATTCACTACTTTTGTGATCCATTTGTTTTGGCTGAATAGGTTGTATTCATTGTTTCTGGATGTAAAAACTACATTTTGAAAAGCTGAACTGTGATTTTGAGGTTTGGCTTCAACATAAATTCTCTTATGTCCCCTCACCCATTTGTTAGCCTTTTCTTGATCTTTTTAGTATGCACCTTATTGATGCTGTGTAATACAGATTTCTAGTCATATTTTGTCATGTTGCAGTACATCAAATACCTTATAGAGCTGTGTGGATTACATCTGCTTAGTTATTTTGAAACATCAAAGCTTATGCTCTTAAGAAATGCAATTAGATTTGTTTGACAAAGCTGATGTATTTCTCACATACCATGTTGATTGATTGACTGATTCCTGAAATTCCTAATTAATTAAATCATGTACCGTTTCCTCCTTGAATTTATCTAGGAGTGAGATCATGCAAAATTATGCTCTTTTTGAATCCTTTTCTTTTTCTGTTTTGCAAACACTTCTTACCAAGAAACCCGTAATAGACAGGACATTTGTATACAGCAGCTGGGCAGTTGAAAATGCATTAATTAGTATATTATAGCAGTGACACTTATTATTTATTATGCCATCATCAGAGAACACAATTAAGTTATTGTAGAGTTGCTATGGCTTCCAAAGGAGATACAGTGCAGACTAATTACCTCAAGATGCCAGATGGTGCTGAATAATTCCTGAGCAAATGCCTCATCACCTCTGCCTCTCCATGTTTGTATAGTAAACAAAACACGAATAAAATGGAGGCTGAGAATGTAGTGATTTCCTTTTATAGGTCTCCACAGGTTTGTGTTTGCCCTGAGCATATTTACATTCTTCAGACTATATTGTCTAAATTTCTTCCATCTGTGCAAATATCCTAATGAATGAACTGCAAAAAAGCATGTAAGAAAACTCTGCTGCTGGACATTTTGACTCGAAATGTCTCATCTGCGTTATACCTGCAGTGTTTATACCGTCTGTCATGTCTATCCCAAGAATATATCAGATAGAAAGATACTTTATCCTGTCCACAGGGCAGGTAAGCTCTAAGAGACACTTTAAGCACAGTCTACACCCAGGATTTCCCTTTAGCCTAAAAACTTTGCAGACCAGGGGGACATCGTGCACTGCAGCAATGCAGATGAACATCATTTGGACTGTAAGCGTGTAGGGTGTTCCACATAGCAATGCACGTGCAATCATTGGGAATCAAAAACGTTACAAAGCTTAAAGACATTGCCATTTGAGGCCACTCAGTCTTACAGACAAGATTTTTTGTAGATCTGGGCCTGATCTCATCACTGCTTTCTTTTATCTTTCAGTGATCACAGTTTAATTGGGTGTCTGCAAAACCTTCCATTATACAACCTGAGAGGCAGATAACTAGTTGAGCTCCAGGTCTGCACACGTAGTAAGTACCAAACTATAACTTTGCCATCAAGGGATGCCACAAAGAAAAGTCTTTGGGATAGTGTGTCAGAGACACATGCCATAGTCCAAAATTTCTGACTGTCTGTAGTGTCAGTGTGTATAACCTGAAGCATCAAGTCAATACAATAAATAGGTCAGGCTCTGGGCAAGGGCTTTTGTGCCCTACTTCTGCTACCACTATCATAGGATTGCCAACACATGGACATAAGAAACAGCCTTTTAATTTAGTATATTTAGTATATATTCAGTATTTAAATTCAGATTTGCAGTGTGGCTGGTCTAAGAAAACAGCCATGGAAAACCATAACAGCAAATGTTTCCCCTCCAGATTCGGAGCTTACTTATACAGAGATTGCTTAGGCTTTTCCAGATATTTGCAGTTATCTACTGATATTTCACTTCTACAAATCTTCCTGGGGCTTGCTTTTCTCTGAGCTGGTCCAAGCTGTTGGGACTCTGTGTTCTTTTAGCTTCTCTGCAGTTTTTCAGTGGTTCCAGCTATGGGGACTCTCATGAGCACAGCTAAGAGAGGCAGCCACAGACACAGCACTTTGTGTGAGTTCTGCTGAGGGAGCTTCTGGGCCTTCTGGGGACAAGATCCTGGATCAGGGAAGAATGTCTGTGAAACCTCTGAGAAACTTAAGGGTGCCTGCTGCTGTCAGATAAGGATGAGGTAAGAGGAGATAGAAGGGTTCACAGTGTCCACACGTAGTCCTAAGGTAAGAGCTACCTCTGGAGAAGTGAAAGGATGGAAGCCAGTGACTTCTAGCACCAAGAGGAAGGATCCTGCACTATCTAAGGGCTCACAAGTACGAGATAGGTCCACTACACTTAGAGGTAAAGAGGAGCCAGATATGCCTTCAAGAAAGAGATCTGGTCCACCTCTGGTCCATAAAGAAGAGTTTGGTCAAAGGAAAAGAGATGCAAGAGTGGCAAAAAGGTGGTTCTGGAAATAGAATAAATGGGAATAAGGAGTGATATCAGGTAAGGAACACAGGAGGGAGTGAATCTTCTGGTGCCAGAAGCATAGATATCTACAAACAGTGAAGCTGACTTGTAAACTGAGATATCGGCCCATCTTCTGGGGTGCTGGAGGGAGCTCTCCGACAATTCACTGAGCTTTCCATCAGGTCTATGTCTGAAAGACTTGGTGTGGGGTATGGTAAAGACAGATGGACTTGCAGCCATGTACTGAGTGGTGGTGGGAGGAAAGCGGGTGATAGAGCTCTAATTCAGTAGTAGTTGTGTGTGTTTCATAATACTTGAGTGATAATAGCTTTGTAATTTTATGCAATAATGATCCAAAATTATGCAGCTAAATCAGTAGTAGTGATATGCCTGTTATTTAATTATATTATTAGGTAATTACTTTCTTAGTAGTGTATTGCTAAATCAGTAAATGCTTAATCATTATTTCAATATTATATGTTTCAAACCTGTGATTTAGAGAGTGTGAGTTAGACCCATGAAGCAACAGTTTCCAAAGGAATACATACATAAACCAGCAAAGACGTAAATATCAACTCTTACTTTGCAGTGTTGGGCTTTAAGTACAAAATGACTCTCTGTCTTGTCAGATTGTTTGAATATTTAAACAAGAAATTAGTTTAATCAATGGGCATTGGAATCATTGCCTCGGTTCAAGCTACATTTGTAAATGTAATTTAATTTCTTATTCCTGCGTAAATTTTGTTTTGTTCTTGATTTCAGCAAAGGAAACAATAATTGAAATGCCCAGATCAAATGAAATATTACACTTTTTACCTTAAAATATTAGGTTCCTAGGAGCACTGAAGACAGATTACTTTGCCAGGTCAAACTAGAAAAAATCACTGTTACAGTATCAGCCAATTCACTAGGAATACGTGTGTTTCCCAAGATAACACATGAAGCTCTACAGTTAGTTTGAGGATAATACATATAATTCTGGTGTAATAAAATTACTTTATTACAGGAGACAGAGCGGTAGGAAATCACTTCTTGGATTACACCATCTATTGATCATGAAACAGCAAATCGCATAGTTTGATAATTTGGTGGGAAATGACTTGGCTGTAATCTATCTTGTTCCAGTCAGAGGAACTATGCATTTCTTGTATGTAGCTAATAAACCAGGACTTACTGAAAATAAATACTTATATTGCTGAAAGCTTATGATCTAGACATTCTAAATAATAATTTTGTTTTACTGTAAAAAGTAGTGTAGAGATTCGCTCCTCCAAGGAAGGATCAACAAAAGAAATCAAAAGAAGCAGGCAAAGCAGCAAGGCTTGAGTGGTGGGGAAGCAGATGAGCAAGTGGATCAGAGCAGTGGAGAAAAAAAAGGACTGTGAAAACTTTGCTCAATAGGCAAATATTTCTGCTCTGACTACTCTGTTTGCCAGGAATTTTGAATCTGATTAAAAGGCTTTCAGTGAATTTGCCATAATAAAATATTTGCTCCTAATGAAATTATTGCATATGAAACTAATGGAAATTATTATATCAATTAATATCTTTCCCACTCTGCCTAATTTTCTTGTTAATAGTGCCTGAAAGTTAGAGAAAAATGTTTCAAGCTGAGAGAAGTTTGGACAGAGAAAGAGAGGTGCAAGGACTTCAAACATGACACTGAAACACACACGCAAATAGTTTGTCGTGTTGAACAACACATGGCAAAGAAGTTGTGATATACACGTGAAATACATCAATATGTGTTTGCTAAAAATGAAAGATCACAAGCATTATTAATTTACTGTAAGGTAAAGTGAGACTCTTGACTCCAGCTGATGGCACCAAATTCAATTACTGTGCACCAATGAAACCTACTAGCTTTTGAAATCTGTCATGTCATATGCTGCCTAGTGTAGTCTTACAAAGTAAGGGCAACAACTATGCCTCAACAGAGAGGAAACAATCTTCATTTTCTTCCAAAAAGAAAAATAACAAGACACATCCATGCATTTCATTCCAGTGAGTGTTCATGTGTGTAGTTCTACTCCAGCTGCAGTCACAGAAAACCGAAACTGGGATTTAAACTTTATGTTTATTCGAATCAATTATTTATCAGTATAAAACAGCATTTTACAGCACATATGCATTTTCAGTAATACAATCATGGTATTCTTGTAAGTGATGTCATCACATTATGTGCCGACTTTTGTCCCAGAATGAACATTTTTTCAGGCCTATGAATGATATCAAATGACAAGTAATAAGTCCTAAAAAACAGAAATATATGTAGCCACAAGTGTACAAATTTCTAATATGTTCAGATACAGTGTTTACTTAAAGTATTCCTTGTATAATTGTAGACATAATATGTATAAAAATCGACATCCTTGTCTATCAGGAAAGAAATCAATCTGTATTACATGAACAAATAATGGTAATACAGAGCTCATAAAAGCTTGGAAAGACATTCTGTGAGAATTTCTTTATTTTTGCTCCAGATTTAACAAACAATATTTTTTAAAAAGCAGTATTTTAACAAAATCTCTAGGCAAATACATTGTTAAAGCTGTAGCTGAGATTCCAAAACCAAAGAACCCTGCCCTTAGTGTTTCTGACAGGAACTTTCCCATTTGCTCATACAAATTGTAACTTGGTTCCCTGCAATACTCTGTGTTGCCCTCCACTGTCAAGCTGCTGAAGGGAGAGATCAGAAAAAGCCACCACTTCACCACTTGACCCTCAGTTGACTCAGTGAGGCTTTAACCTTGTGCCTTACTGTGTGCTTGTGATATTTTTAAAGGAAAGAGGGACTGAAACAACAAAAATAAAATTTGACAGGTGGTCTAGAGTTCAACTTTTTCATCAAGAAAGACTGGTCCAGCCATCTAAATGCTAATGGTGGGGCAGTTCAGGTAAATGCCGTACAGTACCACAGTTGCTGTGTAGTCTTTGAGCTGCTCAGAAATTCTGTCTCCAATCATGAGACTTAGGTCTGTCCAGAAGGACTGAAGTGCCTGAGTATCACTGGGGGCCTGGGAAATGCCACAGAATCTATGATTACTTCAAAGATCAGAGTGCTTCTTCCATTAGCTACTGGCATCCATATTGTGTTTGCAGAACCTTCACAAGTCACCCCTGTAGTAGGCAATGTGAGCATCCCTCTGAGAAAGGTCCATGTTGACCTGGGCTTTAATTAAATATCAAAATGCTATCGCTAAAATGCCAGGTAGGACAATAAAGGCCATGAGAAGTATAGATGGTTCTGTATCCAGCATCTATAATTTCACCCCTGAGGTCTCTTCACATCTGGAGTCCTCCCACAGCAAGTGGTGGCAACTTGCTACCCAGCTGTTCTCTGATTAAGCAGTGTGGATGGCTGATGAGTGGTTTTGCATCATATTGTAAAGATATTCTAAAATAAGATTAGGTGCTTATCCACTGTGGTAATATGGACCTGGCAAGAACTGACAGTAGAAATCCATGTGAGCAAGTGGCTGGTGGATTATCAGGTGCCAGGTGCTGAGATCTCACTGAAGAGAATAACTTTTGCTGTGTGAGTTAATGGCTCTGTCTTTTGCTAGCCTATCCTTACACAACAGACTATACGGAAGAGGTTCAAGAGAGATGCAAGGTGCTATATGCACCCTGTTGCAGCTCACCCCAAGAGATTGGTTTTGGCAATCCTTGCAATTTTGCTGTAACACAATGACTGGTGATCTTTAACACAAGATTGAAAAATGTCATTACTCCAAACCTGACTGGACATAGTTGTAGGCTGAAGTAAAAGGATTGCATGGAGATTTTAGCTTCTCCGAAAAAATGTGATTGTTCTCTGTGTTGTTTCAAGGAAAGGTTTGAAAATAACAAATGAGTTCAAGATCAATGAGAAATAAATATGCACATTTTAAAACTGTACAATATTTACCCAGTCTTAAGATTTTAGGGGACCTGACTTGGTATTTTTAAATATTTAAGAAATGCCATTGATAACTGAGATTCATTTGTGTCACTCACTGGGTCATCCTTAAATAATCTGATCTCTGTGCTAGAGATAAACCATAAAAATGCTCCACTTTTTAAAAAGGAGTCTTCACCTGCCCAGCTGATTTAGCTTTCATCTGGGTTATTTTTGCTGAAAATAAACAAAGCCTGCTGCAGAAAAGTGAGAAACTCTCCCTCAAAATGTAAGGTATAGAAAGATTTGTGGGGATAAATCTCACAAATTACTTGGCCTGGAACTGAAGTCCCAGTGAAAGGAGATTTTGGATCTGATAAATGCATGCCTTTGAAGACCACAATAAAAGGAATTCTAGTGACAGAGCATGTCTATGAAAATTCACTGCAGGATCAGACATCCCAGGTGCCTATTTTATCAGGAATCATTATGCTGCTCAGTGTTTCAGGGACAGTTCTGGACAATGAAATAGCTTTTGCATTCAAAGAGGTGACGTTTAGTCACCAGGCATAAAGGCCTCTACTTGCGAATGGGGTTTGTTTGAGACGTGTGTGGTTAACTGGAGACTAAGGGTAAACTTTAAAATTAAATATGCTGCAGCTCAGTCAATATCTTGAGCTCAGCATCATTGATGGGTTGTGATGAGGCAGTTTGAGTTCCTGCTGAGCTTACTTAGAATTGGGACTGCCACAGAACCCCACCAAAGATTTGGTTTGAAATTGTGTCTTTGAGAATATTTACTTCAGATGTAAAAACCCAATAAAATGAGAGTGTGCGTTTGAATTTGCCTCTGATGAATACACATCACAAAAGAAGTAGTCATTTTTATACACGTGTTCAGCTGAAGGCTGCATCCTTTGGGAACTGATATAATTCAGCTCCATGGAGCAAAGAAATAAGAAATAGCAAGTTAACAGTTACAGTAAAACCAATAAAACCAAAACAATTCAATGCAAAACAAAAATCCCCTCCAAAACGTATTCTAACCAGAAAGTCATTTATAAATGAAGAAATCTCACACTCACAGAAAGAATCTCATAAATAAAAGGTGGAATAGCATTGTGATCAATAATAATGCTGTGGGGCTGGCTACACTGAAAAAGCTTGTACAGGCACGCTCAGGATACAGCTCTCAGACACACCTTCTGGAAACAGTGTAGAATGCTGTCACTGTCTCTCAGCAGTGACAAATCAAGGTAGAGCTAGAAAGACAAAGATTTGGAGAGAGAAAGATTATTTCTTTTGTTTTGAAACAGCTTTAAGATAAATCAGAAAAAAAGAAGAGATTTAGCATACAAGCCTTTTGGCAAGTCGGTCATTATTTGTAAAGATTTGACCAGGAATCCTATCAAGAAATTCACATGCAGCTTGGTATTTAGTGGAGAAAAAAAAATTGCAATTTTCTCTCAGTTTCTTTGCCACTTTTTCCACCTGTTGGATCCTGTTTTGGATTGCAGGTATAAGAAATAAGATTGATGCTGCACCAGAAGCTCCTGAGATTTTAAGACCCAGAGACCATTCTGACATTGAGAATTCCCATGGTGATACACTGTCTTCCCCTTTCATTTGCAGTCTGGTTAATGAGCCTGTAAATTGAATTAACTCAGCTGAAGTCCTCAAAATTCAAGCTGAAATGAAAAGGAAACAAGATGAGAGTAGTGTATGGTGGCAATACTTGGTACCTTTGGCTTCCTGAGGAATGTAGTAAGACTGAAATAATAATAATAGTAGTAACAATAACAACAACAACAACAACAACCAAATATGTGACTGAAGATATATGATTCATTATATTTTACAAAGCAACCTATTAAACAGTGTTCAAATATCAGAGTGCTGGGTACTCAGTCAGTGAGTCAGTGTTTCCCAGTTCTAAAGAGCAGTCTCTAAAGAGATTAGGGCAGCTAAAGGCGAAGGCTTCATATTTTAATTTTTTCCCTGGTGCTATGGTATGTGCATATCCTTTTGGACAATGTTTGGCATCTCTCATTTTAGATAGCAAATGAGTGGCCCAGGGAAGTGACTGCAAATTTGAATCGTAAATAACTAGATTTATTATAGCAACAGTGCACTGAAGCGTGGGGAGAAAGCTGGATCTCACTGCAGCATTTGTTTCCAATGGTTTTGAAACAATCAGTGCCAGAAGAAAAAAACCATAACCTGTCCTTCCTCTGTAGATCAAAAAGTACCTGTTTCTCTGCTGGCAAACAGAAAACGAAGGCCTCCCTTCTCTGTTGGAGGTGCCTCTCCAGCCTCCCTGCACCTGCCTGGGGCTGCTGTGTGCCAGCGTCACCCCAGAGACTGCCTCCGACAGAACCTGACGTCCCTGTGCCAGTGCGTGACTCACTGCCCAGGCTGCTCATTTGCACTGACTATGCTCTGAATTTCTGTTGGTGTAAGGCAGTGATTTCACCCAGCTTCAGCATGGTTTCATCAGTCAGTGCAGACATGCATTTGCTGACATTGTTTCCCTGCTCACAGTAAGAGTTTCTCTGAATGAGACTGAGTGAGGTGATTCCTCATTTGTTTGCTGAGATAACAGAGCCTAAGTGACTTAATGATTCATCCCTCTTGCGATTACCTCAGCCATTAAATAGACCAATGCCCTAATGCCCTGCCCTCTGTCTGATCTTTCTCTGCTTGCCTCTAGACTCAGTTACGGTTTACCGTCAGGTGGAAAAGTCAAACCAGTCTCACCTCTTCTGTGTCCATGAATGGTTCTTCTGCCTCCAGGTGTCATAAAGATTTATCTTTGGGAAATTATGGCTATTAAACTCTTCCCAGAGGCACGTAAGAGAAAGCTGATGTGTTTCTGATATCCTGAAGGCTGTACTAAATGCCATCTAGGATTGAATATATTTGTATATACATAAATATTTCTGTCACAAAAACTGATATCCACCTTAAATTAAAAACAGCACAGCCATCCAGGGATGGGGTGACATTTCTTATCAGCTGATGGCTACATGGGGAATCACGGTATATGCAAATCATCTTCTTTATACAGGAGTCAATCTGATGTTATGTTCAACAACAGCATTTGGAAAAAACCCAACTTCACAAAATTTTTTCTTGTCTCAGCTGAAAAAACTGGAGACATGGAGAACAAACATATAGAGATTTATCAAGTTTTGAATGAAAGAAACCTGCAGCAAGAATACTAGAGGTGACAACAGCTAGTAACAATGGAACTAAATGAAGGTCCTTTATCTTATTTTCATCACTTTTATTCCTGGGTATGAAATGAGATGTAAACTGCATTATTATATATTATTATCGTTAGAGTATCTGCTGTCTACTATCACAAAAATGATGTGGTTTTCTGGGGAGAAAAAAATGATAGGAAGAAAGACCTGAATATATTTTTTTCTCCTGTGAAAGCCATAGATGACTAGTAGTCATGTTTTTGGCTCAAAAATAAATGTGAAAAGTAGTACATAGTGGAATGTTTGAGGGAGGCATGCAAGATATGTGCTTCAAGTTAGATCAAGGGTTATGGTAGACATTTGCATGCACAGCAGCAGAATTTTCTGTCTTGTTAAGATCCAGTTATTAAAATTATTAGAGAGATGTCTCTGCCCAAATTAAGGTGCAAATGAGACCATATACTGAAGTCAATAGTACAGGTTTTATTTTAAGAGTGAATGTGAGGTAGAGAGGGAGAGGGAGAAAGAAACAGGAAAAGAGAGAATCTGTGGATCCTCCAGCCAATGTGTGCACACCTGCTGCATCTGAGCTGTTAAGTGGTTGGTGTTTGAGTCATTAAACATTAATAGTCCAGTCTCTCACAAGTCTGCAAGCAGTAACTACCGCAGAAGAATAAATCTGACCAAAAAAAAGGCTGCTTACATGTTGTTGGCATTGATTGCCTCAGAGTGAGAGCCCCAAAATAACTTTAGTACATCCAAAAAATCTGGTTGTATATAAACCAATCTAAAAAGCATTTTTATAACCTAAGAGTAAAATTTAAGAAAACATAAGCCTACTCACAGTACTTATACGTCCTTTTCATTTGTCTATGAGAATCTCTGAGTAATTCCATTAAAACTATATAATTAAACTTTTCTTGCCTCCAAGGAACATTTGGGACATATGTTTAAACAAGCCTACGCAATGATGAAGTTTAGAGCTCAGCAATAGGACTCAAAAGCTGTTTAACAGAACAAAACAATGTGTGTGGGGAAGACCACCATCTTCAAAATTTAATAATGCAGCATTCAATGATCTACTTGGTGTTTGTCCAAAATACTGAAAGCAACATGTAGGCCTAACATACCTACCTTGTAATAAGAGCTATAAGGATTTTGTGTCTGATATATGTATGTACTTATGAGTCAAAAAATGACAGAAGTTTGATAAAATTTGAAATTTTATTTAGATTATGTTACCCAGACATGCTATCCATAAACATGGATAACCTGGAAAGCGTACATGTGGTACTTAATAAATGGTTATGAATCACATGAGAAAGAGCAGCACTAAACTGAATTTCACTAGAGTGTTAATTCCTTCCAATGTAACTGAATGCCAGATCCTCTTATTCCTTATACTTGTCTTATTTATATTTTCCAACAAGCCAAACACAGAAAGATGGCCTATATCTCTAGTGGGAGCTAAGAGAAACAGATGTATGAGGAATTTCAGGACAGGGTTCAGGTATATCTGCTGCTGCTGAGACTGTTTCATGTGGAGCTCTGAGAATGGAAATGACTCTCTGAAGCTTTCATGTTGATTTTTTCATCTTTGTTTGCAATGAAGAGGGACTGTTTGCAATACTTGCAAATGAGCCTTCAAAACTGTCATTAGTCATTTTTCTTTACAAGCAAAGAGTACATCTCTTTTTAAATTTCCTGGTTGTTCCTTAGTCATTGAAACAATGATAAATGCAGTATGGATACAGGAGGGGATATTCTTCCTGTGAATCAGTGCTTCCTGTAGTAGGTTCTTCTTCCAAAGCTTTAGTGTTTGGACTGGGACATGTGATGGAGAAGTGGTATCAGATTTTAGGTCATATTTCAAACAAAGGTGTCGTAAACTAACCAAAAAACATGGGAAGACATTTTCAAATTTAGGAAATTTAAGCAGAACTTACAAGGACTGTGTACAAATATTTTGCTCTGCTACCATCTTCTAATCTCAATTGTTTTCTTTCACACCACAGGCCTACCTAAAGTTTCCAGTATAAATGACAGTAAATCCAAGCTCAGAGGAGTTCAGACAGAGCCATTCATCAGACAGAAAACAACTTTTTTTTTTTTTTTTTTTTTTTAATGGTTGCTCCATAGCCTAGCAAACTTTTAGTTGAGCCTCAGATGTGTTCTGTGCTAGATTCTGGCACCCAGATCTCCTTCTCTGGGCCTTGCCTGTCAATAGGGATGTGGATTGGTGGAGAGGTGCACACACTGTACTTAATTCTATCCCCAAGTAGGATATGCCTTGTGGCCCCACTAACTGGTGATGGTACTTGGGTGAGTGGTACTTGATATCTCTCTTAATATCTGGCCAGTACATCACATGAAGGAACAGCCTGGCTGAGCTATTACATCTTACAATATGCTTTTTTTGTTCTCTGCTGAATTGAAGTTTTTTTTTCCTGACGCGTCATATCTATAAAACAATTTTTTTCACACAAAGTTTTTCTTTCCTCTACAAATTGCTGCTCTAATGGAAATTGTTTTCTGTCATTATTTTTTCCTGTTCAACTAGAACACAGGAAAATATATAACAGAGCTCTTAATGGAGCTCAGCATAGGAATTCAGTCCTAATCTAGACTGTAAAATTTGTGTCCACCGAAAACTTTGGCATCTAGCTACAGGCTAGAGCTTCTGGAGTGACAGCTAACATTTACACATATCCTATGATGACCACTTGTGCCAGTTTGGCCAAAATCTAGTAATATAGCCCTTGAGAGAAAACCAGGTTACAACCACCCTTCCCCCCACAGGGTTCGGGAAAAAAGGAAATTTTTCCTCGAAGGAGAGTGAAAGAGATAAAACCTATTTATTTTAACAAACACACAGGAAAAGGATAATGGTGCTAAATAATGAAATGAAATCTCTCACTATAGAGAGAAACCTGGGAAGATTTCAGAGTCCTTCTGTAGGTGTGGTCTCTCTCCTCCTCGGAGCTGGTCGGTGAGGGCATGGGCCCAGCCCCGGGCCTTGGGGAGAAAATTCTCCTGATGTGTTCTGATGTTGTTGAAATAGTTCAGAAGAGAAGAAGGGAAAAAACCAAAGTCCCAGGAAACAAAATTCAGCTCTCCGTCTCACGCCAAGAGGGAAAAAAAACCAGCTGGCTGAAGGAAAGCAAGCAGGGTGCTGCCTCCGTGCTACCCACAGCCAGACAACACTGAGGAGTGTAATCTCTGTGTCCTTGAGAAGCTGCTTTGGAAAGTTCGTTTGTTTGTTTTTTTTTTTTCCCTCAAGCTCAGTTTAAAGGCACAGAAAAGGCACAATATTACTTTTTGGGCATAGAGCATGATAGGGGATACACATGATAGAGTCACCCCAGGACACCACTTCATGACTAGAAAAAGAAAGAGCTGCAAACAATGAATTTTTATACCAGCTAAGTAAGAGAAGTAATAAAAAATACTGCTTGTTATCAGCTATCTGACATGGATCAAAATTTCCAGCCACTATTCTTACTACCACAGGCAGTAGGCTATAAGTGTTTTCCTGGCTCTCCTGAAGGAAAACTAGTCTTTGCCTTGCATGACTCAGATATCTAACACATGTAAGAGCTGATCTTTTACTTTGTCCAGAGTAAATAAACAAATTAAGTCTTGAAGTACCACAAAATGACAGAAGCTTTTCATGTACTGCTGCTTCTGTGTTTAGCTCAGCAGCTTGACTCCTATGGAAACCTACAGTGGGAAAAGTAGAAGTGAATGAACTGTTGAAATGGCTGTGAATTTCAAGTTCAGTATAGTAATTGATTGCATTTCCAAATGCAATGTAGAGCATTTCTCTCTAAAGATTTTGGAAATGGAGGCTTTCTGCTTACCCTGGCAAAAAGGATAGCAGAAAGATCCCACATATCCCCCTATGTCCTTTTGCACTTATGTGCATGGCCTAGACACAGGTCTTGATTTCCTCATTCATCTAATTCTTTCATTATATAAATTGAACAAACAATGCACCCAATTCACTAATGTAAACAGAAACCCTGACTTTCTGTCCAACAATTGTTTAACAGAAGTTAAATGAAGTCTACTGATAAAATGAAATGACAGTGTAAAGCACTTTCATATGAAATGTCATATGAATAATTAGGCATTATAATAGCAACAGTATGCTTGCTTTGTTCTTGTCCATATTATTTCCATTTAGCAGCTGTTACACCTGACAAACAACTGCCAGATGCAAGAGTTCCTTGATGGGGACCTGAACATGCTCTGTGTGTCCTCATGAACTTTAATACAGTTAAAATGTTATTCTGGACCTGCAGAAAAGTAGACAGATGTTTTGCCAACTTAGCAAATAGAAATATTCCTTCTCTGAACAAGTGGGAAATGCACTGTCTCAGATAGAAACAATTTGGTTAGCATTCACTGTTCAAATCACCTGCTTTTGTAATCTCTAAAGCATAGAGCATGTTGTTCACAACATTTACTTACTTGTAGCAAAATAAACAAACTCAGCTTACCACACATGCTTTTACAAACCAAAATACCTGCTCCCCAACAACAGGTGGGAAATCCAGGTCTTTTGAATATCTGTGTCTGGATGATTACTCTGCTAATTTTGCATTAAGAATTAAGAATATGCTTCTGTTTACTACCAGTGTAATAGAGCTGGGGACGGTTGCAAACAGTATTTTGTAGGGTGAAAAAAAAATTAGTATCACAAGACATGTCACTGTGAATTCATACCATCTGTCTAATGATGAATGACACCAGTGTGGATGGTATCAAGTCAGCCTACAGATTTGCTATATATACTTAGCAACCTGCAAATACATCACACAAAACAGCCCTGCACACACTGTGCATCAAAACAGAGCATATAATGCTTTGTCACAGGGTAAACTGCTCTATTAAAATGATCGTGTGTTCAGAAATGAAGAAGGCAGTCATTGATTTCAGCCTATCTTATTTCTTTTTTTGACATTTTTTCTCCTGAAGCCTCATTTTGTGATTCAGGTTCCATTTTGCTGCTATTTGAATACTACAAATTCTATTATTTTTTTATACCTTTTATTCTCTGATCCATGGGAATGTCATGAGGTACATTTTTTTTAGTAATTTCAAACAGCACACTCGACACTTCTCCAGCAAAGTGCAAACAATCTTTGCTGCTTAATACATGTCTAGATACTCTTTCAAACATTCTGCTGCAGTTTAATGTTATTGATTTATGGTTCTTTCCTGAGGTGAAGCTGGTAATGCTCCAAACTTAGTGAAATGGAACACCTAGGACAGATTCTCTACTTGTGTAAGCTGTAAAAATTGAAGTATGTATATGTATGATGAACTCTGACAGCAAGATTTACCTATATATTAAAGAAATTACATCAGAATTATAAATGAGATTAGAGTTTCCTTTTATTCTCTTCTGCTCTTTCTTTTTTCCTTCCTAATACAGCTATAAGGGTCTCACTCGGTGTAATGCGATCACTACTTTAGCTTAGTTTTTTCCTTTTTAAAGTGTTAAAGGCTTTGCCTCACCTGACCTAATATCAGTGATTTAAAAGGTAAATATTGAGACTAAGTTTATTATCTAGACTTCCTCTACTTTGTCATGGTTGAAAGATGTGATGAGTTGCCTCTGCAGGTACCTTCTTTCATGGAGTGTGAATTCTCAGATGTCAGTCTCCAAGTAGATATTTATCTTTCAGTTTGCCATGTACAGCATCTGTCCTCTCGTCTTCATTTAGTACTGATATCTTAGTTCTGTGTGAAGCAGAAGCATCAGAAGCCAACAGCTAGCAGAAGAATTATCTTCTTTGTTCCTTTCAACTTAGTGATATTTTGAACATGATAAAATCTGCGGATTTTATTGGCAGACATTATTTATCACAACATCAGGGTAATGGCTTGGTGCAGTTCCTTGTGAAATGAAACAAAGTCACTTAAGAGGCAATGGATGAAAGAGCTTATTTACAAGTGTTTGCTCTTTTTTTACAGAGTGTTTCTCTATTCAGGGGAGATCTCTTTATTTCCTGTGTGCTTTGACTTTATGATTTCTGGACCCCCTGGCCTCGAATTAATCAGTGGCAGAACATTAGAACCAAACTAATCAGAAATAAAATCTAACAATAGCCAATGATTCAGGAAGGGTAATAATTACAGACAACAAATATCTCATTGCTGCAAAACCCTGCCATGTTAGTTTTTAATAGATACTGCTCACTAAATGAAATAAGCTTTTGAATGAAAAGAAGAGTGTGTAGGGAAGCTAAAAATGATAAACAGAAATATAACAGTTGGCAGAGTGCAGCATCAAACTGCACAAATGGAGTTAGTTTAAACATTTAGTACAATTTTAGTCTACAGGAGGGACAGACATGCTTAGTCAAGTTTCATCCTTTCTGCTGTCGTTGAGTACATGCACCCAGGCAGATGGTACAAATATGTGCGTCTCAGGCTTTTGAACTCTCACATGTCTTATGTCACAAATACAACCTGCTTAGAGTCTGTCATCTGTTTACTACTGGATATGTGCACTTAGCCCCAAGGTCACATATTCGCTTACAGAAGGTCCACAGCTGGAACATCAGGATGGAATCTGTAATCAGCATGGAAATGCTTCTGTCAATGGGCACACTCCACTTTGCTTAATTATTTTTTTGCAGAGAAAACTGAGCATACATTCTGTTATTTGTCATAACCAGACATAAAAATATTTCCCAGTGAATAGTGGAATTGCTGTGAAACTAAACAACAAGCTAATTTCCTACTAACAGAGAACAAGATGTGAACAGTATTTGGAGTGTTTTTAAAATGTGATACTGATTAATTCTGCATTTATTCAACACTACATTAACTTTTTAAGGTACTCAGATAGCATCAAATTTTTCACACTCCAGACAGTATGAGCTTCCTCATTGCCTGCAACAGCAATAAAATGGTTTCTGTTAAAGGATATATAGTGCAATTGGAGAAGATAAAAATATTATAAAATTTTTGTGCAAAATATTTTTGTTATAGGAGCTCGGATTTTTCAATGTGTGGGAATTAATCGAAAAACAGTTGGGTTGTATTATTTAAATAAAAATTAATTAGCAAATTTAATTACTGCAGGTCTCCAAGCCACTCAGGTAATCATGGAAACACTATGATATAGCTATATTTGGCATAGGTAGCAGAGTAAGTAATTTCTCCAGGTATCTTGCAGCCCTGTTTGGATAATTCCATAAGAGATACTTTGAAATATTCATTCTGCTACAGAATTTTCTTTGTTCTGAGTCACATTTTAGTAATAATGAACTATATTTCTTGTCAAGACTCCTGTGGGCAAGTGGCTATGACACAATCAGTGTGATTCAGCATCCTCCTCCTCAAAGGAATTTCACAAAGATTCTTATAACTGCATTCAATATTAGTACAAGCTTTGATACTAGATGTTTCTCTTCTTTGAAAGATAAGTAACAATGTATTTTAACTCTTGGAACTTATTATTTTTACCTATTTTTTCAGTATTAATTATAGTAGTTAATAACATAGTGAATCGTCTTATTTATAAAGAAGTGTGGCAAACACTAGTGCTATCAAATGCCACTAATCATTGTGTTTCCATTTTGTAGATGGGAAATAAATAATTTTAGACTTCAGCCTTGAAAATCGTGATTTTATTTGGGCTGAAGACCAATATTTTCATGCCTCTTTTTTGAAATAAAGGACAATAACCGTCACATAATTGTTGAAAGATTTGAACCTGCATTTCTGAAATCTTGACCAGAAAGTCTCCGATGCTTGAAGCTCTGCAGCTGCTCGTGACTTCAGGCATTACCATTCTGGGTTGGCTGAGCATCTAGGGACTCATTTCATGCCTACACCAGTCAGGGGGTCACAGGCCTCAGGAAGCAATTCAGTATTCATGAGTTGAGGGAGAAAATGAAGCTGTAGAGAGTGTCTAGGGAATGTTTGTCAGGAAATTGAGAAGGGGATCGTGTTCTTGATGCTACATTTTTCTTTAAATTAAGAAAACACAAATAGCACTGTAAGTAGGAATCATCATGCAAACTCAGAACCAGCTTGGGCGTTTAAGGTGCTACTACATGATATTGAGTAGACATAGGCAGAAACCTCAAGTGTGGGTTGGTTATTTTTACATCTAGAGCTCGGTTGCCGAACACTGTGGCAATCATTACTTGTGATTTGCTAGGATAGAGCAATGTGATTTCCCATGGATGAATCCATGTTACCCTGCTTCTCATTGTTGGTCCTTGTTGCCTCAATTAATTAGCTTTCTCCTACTCCTTGTTCAGATTCCCTCTTTGTCAGTCCCTGACAAAACAGAACATACGCTATGATTGCTGTGTGGTACTAGCTATGGCTCAGTTTTATTTAATAACATTGTGTTACTCTGTGCAACATATTCTAACTAATTACTTCCCCACCACTCTGCCAGTCTGTGAAAAGGTCAGCATCGAAAACCATCAAGTCAGAGCTCCCTGCCGAGTCTCCATAAGGTTGTATAAAAAAAGCAGACTTTGGTGAATGAGGTCTGACTGGCAGGGAAGTTAAGTGTCTTGATGAAAGAAATGTGCTCATCACTGATTCAGGCGCTGAAGTTTTTGATTTTCCCCCCCAGGTGCAATGAACATAAACAGTTTTGACTTTGTAGATCCTGTGAAAAACTCTTCCTCTTTGCCTTTTTTAACAAATCAAACTGCTTTCATATAAACTTGTGTAATTGCTGTTAATTAGTTTATTACAGATTCACAGGATCAAAGGATATTATGCGTTGGAAGGGACCTATAAGGATTATCAAAGTCCAACTCCTGGCCGTGCGCAGGACACCCCAAGAGTCATACCTTGTGCATGAGAGCACTGTCCTAATGCTTCTTGAACTCTCCTCTCCTCTCCTCTCCTCTCCTCTCCT
>VZTD01002083.1:1636878-1690802 GCA_013397725.1 Rhagologus leucostigma | reverse complement strand
TCCCTTTCCTTTCCTTTCCTTTCCTTTCCTTTCCTTTCCTTTCCTTTCCTTTCCTTTCCTTTCCTTTCCTTTCCTTTCCTTTCCTTTCCTTTCCTTTCCATCTTCTCTTAAGCACTACGGTGATCACATTGTTCCAGCATGGAAGTATCCTAGAAAGGCTTGTACCCTGTGACTTGCTTGTTAGGGAAAAGAGGTAGAGAGGAGACTGAATCAGGTATACAATACATGAGAGATTGCAAATTATCATGTTCTGCCACCTTGTTTCATCCTCTCTCTTTAAATCTAAAAATAGATTTTCTTTCTTTTTGAAAGAATGAATGCAAATGCCAAATGGAAAAATGCTTCCTGGTTGTACTAAGTGGGAATCCTAAGTCATATTGGTCTCAGGAAATTCTCTGAGCTGAAAATAGTCATGAAATGAAACAGTATTAGTAGGAAATGCCATATATGCTTTCCAGACTCTTACTTTTAATTACGTGTCTGGTAGGTGACCTGGAATACCAGATGAGCACTGGGTCTGGGCCTACGCACTTTCTCTGCGACTCTTACATAATGTCCCTTTGTGGGGCTGCTCAATAAGGTGCTCAGCCTTTGAATTAACATGGAAAATGCTTCATCTTACTTCAAACTAACTTGAGAAAGAGTCATGTTACACAAGCAGCCTATCAAAAAAATCTTAGGATTCTAGTGCAGAATTTTTTTCTATTTATTCTAAGAGTAGGATTTTTTTTCCTGAATGGGCCTCCTTACAACAGAGATGAAAAAGATGAACTGATTAGACTTAATCATTAATTAGTAGCAATATCCCTTGTCTTTTGCCATCTGTGAAGCTCAGCTTGGTAACTCAGCAGGAAAATAAGGATAAAATATCTTTTCAAGTATTCTTAAAACTAGGACTATCAAGAAAATTTGGGGCTATTCACTTTTCTTTTGACATGGTACAACAGGTTGCCTGCTACTTCATTGCCCCTGAATCTTTGCATGCCTTTGACACAAATACAAATTTTTTTAGAACACATAAAGATGAAATAAATTGCCTATGTGCTTAATTCCTAGCATCATACTTGTTCATTGACCCTTAATTTTGTGTTCAAATAAATTACTCTGCAACCAAATATTTAAGGGTCCTCGTCGCACTTGAGTGTCTTAGGTGAAGTATGTTTTACTTAAAACTTTATAAATATGGAAGCAAATATTTGGCTACATTGGGCTAATTTGTCACCAGAGTGCACAGCTGTGCAATTGCAAAAATATGGTAATAATGAGGATGAAAAAACAGCTCCTTTGTTAAAACTTTAAAAAGTTTTCTAACAAGTTAAGTGCGTTAAAATCCCATTATTTAGTTTACAGATCTCAAAGCTGTTTCAGTTCTGAACTAGGATTTGCAAATACACTAGTAGGCTTGCACAACCTAGAAAATATAAATGTATATGTGCCACAGGCGTTGTCTTGCTAGACTGCTCTGGTCCGTCAACATCTTGCTATTTGTCTACTAGGGTTGGCAGTTTATTACATACTGCACCAAAACAAGGTACATGATTAACAGCTTAAAAGAAAGAAATGGTCAAAGAGACCACTTTTTTTTTGGCTAGAACTTTAGCCTGTGACTGCATTATTTGGTGGCATCATAATTTTGTAGCTGAAATATAGTAAAACATTCTTCAGAATGGAATTTGCTACCAGAGAGAAAAGGGTACGGCTTTCATGCATGAAAACTTTTCTAACTGCTGCAACATCCATTGCAAGGGAGTACAAAACATGAAAATCAAACCTAAATGGATTTTTCCAAAGCTTGTAAGAGGAATAATAGGACAGCATCCCCAGCCTGTTGATTTTGAAAAGAAGCTGGAAATTTACAGCTCCCCATCCAGACAGGCAGTCTTGTAGTTTTGCTTGATGCAGTAGTTATATTGTGGAGAAGCTGCCACAGCATGACTCTTTATAGCCTCCATCACAGAAAGCAACAGAAATGGTCACAGATGAACAGCTAGAGTCATTGAGGTAGAGACTCATTTCACGCATGGCAAGAAAGAAGACAGAAAACCATCATTCATTGCTAGTACGAATTGTGGAAAGCATTTTAACAACCTTAGTACCATTTTGCTTTGGAACTTTATCTAGAGACACCATCCATCAACGTCAGATGAGTATGTCTTCTATACTGCAGTAAAACCACACACAGACTCATTCTTTCTCCGTTTCCGAAAAAGAAATATAAAAAGCCTTACTGGCCAGAGAATTGGATTTGTTCAGCCTGGAAAAGAGAAGGCTTTGGAGTGATCTAATTTTGGACTTCCAGTCCAAAGGGAACTTGGGGGAAAGATGGGGCAAGACTCTTTACAAGAGCATGTAGTGACAGGCAAGGGGGAATGGGTTCAAATTCAAAGACAGTAGGTTTAGATTAGATCTTAGGAAAAAATTCTTTACTATGAGGGTGGTGAGGCACTGTGACAGGTTGCCCAGGGAAGTTGTGGATGCCCCACCTCTGAAAGTGTTCAAGGCCAGGCTGGATGAGTCTCTGAGTAACCTGGTCTAGTTGAAAGTGTCCTGCCGATGCCTTCTATGATTCTATGATGTTTTCGATCAGATTCACTCACATGCAGTGGGTAAATATGGTTGTTCTTTCAAATCCCACCATGATTCAAAAATATAAGCACTTACTCAGAACCTCCAAGTTCAAACTTAAACTGTCATAAGGATTTAAAAGGTTCAGTTTCTAAACGAGTTGTTCAGGATATAGATTCTGTTCACCTAACTGTGCAAAATATTACCGTGGCAGCCATTGTTGTATCTGCTGGGTGGTCAAGCCTTTTGCAAACTGGTCTGCTTGGTGGATGATGCTCTTGTGCATCCTCACATGGAAGATTGTGGGGTAGAAGGACAATTTTACTGGCCAATATTTGCAGCTGAATGCAGGTAGCTAATACTATAGGGGTTTTTTTAGCTGCTCCTGAGTGGGAGCGGACTTGAGTCGTGTAGTTCCTTCACCCAGGTGGTTTCATCATCAGTTGCTCCAGCAGTTCTCTTTTGAAGATACAACAGATAAGGGCAAGAGGTTTCCAAAATGGAGAGCTGTCTAGTGAACCTTCTGACCTGTTTTTTATGCTGCCTCAATTCCCATTTTGGCAGAGGATTATTCAGCTGACAGAAATGCAATCAAGTATGGAGTTTCAGCATTGTTTGAAGACATGATATGAAATTAAAATAAGTGTTGTTATTGATTTTCATGGCTGCACAGTATTAAATGATATCTATGCGAAGAAGCCATTGAAATGTTGGTCCAAAAGAAAAGCAGACAGATGATTTAATAATCTCAGCTTCTTCATTTGTAGTCTTATTCCTTGAACAGAACATATTTAATTCTATGACATGATATAGAGTCTAACCCCACTGTAAGAACATTATTATATGAAAGGTATGATTATATGAACATTAGTTTCTGTTTTATTTTAAAAATATGCATCTCCGAGCGAAATCCTGAATCAGACTAGAATGTAAAGCTGCTTACACTGGCCTTGCTAAAACATTAGTTCAACTGCAGATGTGATACATATAGAATAACTAACTTGGTGGTTATTTTGACCAACAGGTTTAGGAGCTGGTATAAACCATACAATCTGCTATATTCTGATTTTCAGACATTACACCTATATGGTTAAAAACCAAAAGAAAACAGAAGCTTACACCTTAGAGATTTTCCAGCAAAGAAGTCTATAATTCTGCTTCATGGAGTTGTTTTGTATTTTGCTCACATGGAACTGGTAGATGAGTCACCTGTCCCCTTTCATACATCAAGGCTAGCAACCACAGTGTAGGCTATTCTAGGGCAAAGCTGGTTTATGTATGCTGTCTAGGAGTTGCATCTGCATAAAAATCTCAGGCTCTCTGCCTTTTTTGAAAATCTATTGTTTAAAAAAAGAAATGAAGCACTTCAAGTGTGCAATGTAGATGGATCTTTAATTTAAAAAATGGATATTGAGTATATAAGTAATAATTAACTACTCAGGGTTTGAAGATGAAGGTACCAAATTTCTAGGTATTATTAAGTAATGAGATAGCTGAGAGCATAGTTCCAATTAGGTTAAGTAATATAGCAGGGAAACAAGGTCCTTCATCACTCAGTGCTAATGCAGAACAAAGTAGTGCTATAACTACAAGATACTCCTTTGCATCACTTCCATATACTGAGTGATAGGGCTCTGTGAGTGGGAAGGACTGAATCAGCACTTCGGTGCACTAACCACATCGTAACTTTGATCTTTGCCTCATTCAAAGGCCTGTGCAGAATTCATTACCTGTTGCTGAGTGCTTGGTGACCCCAGGTGAGATAATGCTCTGTGTCCACCTGACAAATGGTTGTCCTTTTTCTTAACTGTGTAGTGCAAATGACAACTCCAACCTTTCCAGAACAGCCTGTTTTTATCTCCACCCACAGGAGTAACATTTTCAGCTAGACTTCAAGTTGTATAAAGCGTCAGGAAAGAAAAAGTACATCATTTGCCAGATGTTTGGAATTGAAAATTAAGGGAGAGTGGTGGTTTCCCTGATTTGCTCAACATTCCTTGGGAGATTTTAGTGCATCTCATTTCAGCTTCCATTTGTAGGAATACAGTAAAAGATAAAATAACTTTTGACAGAACTCTTGTTATCTGCTGAACATGAAAACTCCAGGGTGTATCCCAAATCAAAACCAGAATCCATTTAACCCTTTCCTCTCCTTTTATTGCTCAGGAAGGTAAATTGTGAAGAATTGATAGTAATTTTTCAATTTTCTCTGCTGACAATTGCAGTTGAAAATGACACCTTATTTAATTTATGTTATTACCTTCTTTAGTTGTTTTTTGAGTGAGGAGTTCTGTTATATAGAACAGACTGGCTCTAGGCTGTAATTAATCCATGAAATTCTGAAATATTTTTCAATGAAAATGCAATATATTTTTGACTGAGCTAAGTGTAACTGATTAGGGCTTTCCTGAATACCAGTTTTACTTGCTGATTCTCTCTAGCACTAGGAAAATCACCAGTTGCAACACTGCTGCAAATATAAATAAGTAATGGACTATTGTGCTGTTTCCTATGATATTCTGCTATATTGAAAGTAAGTCTTGGGAAAACGGGTCCACGTACCACACAAAGCATAGCTGACAGAGAAGGAAGACCCATGTAATATCATAAGCAGGATCTCACCAGTTTTATTCTGCAGTCAGAAATATGATGAATGGCATTTGTAAGAAGCTCAACAGACAGTTTTCATAGACCTCTAATGCCTGTTAATTAACCAAACCAACTGACATTTGGTAACTATAAAGGGGATGACTGCATGAGTTAACTGCACCTGTCAATGTTTAAATGTAAAATGAGTCAGAGATCACTGTATGTATGTATTATTATTATGCTATTATTAGCATTTATCAATCTCTCCAGCAGTCTAAGGACACCAAGGGAATATTTTAGAAAGAATGAGGAGGGAACTGGTGAAAGAGAGGAGCAAATAGAAAGAGGGAAGGGATAGAAATCTTCTTTTTTTTTGAACTTCATCTGCCTGCCAGAAAACACTATACAGGGTATTCCAAAGCTGCTGCCAAGTTGAAAAGAAATGGGCCAGAGTAGACATTGTAATTTTCATGACAGCCATTTGCTGCTGATCACACGTCTGTTTCTCTGCAGTATGAAATGTTCTATGGAGTGAAGCAGCAGTGATTACAGACAGATGGGGTGAGGGTTCACAAACAAGGACTCACTCAGAGCCATGCTGTTTGCAAACTTTTTCACATGATCTGAGATAGCGAACACTTTCATCTTTATCTGTCTATCTTCAGCAAGTCCTGTTCTAGTTCACTTCTGACTAAAGCCATCCTTACTTACAGAATATTCTCAAAGAGGACATGAGCTGGCCAATGGTTGCCCCCAAACAGACAACATAGGTTCAAACAATTAGAACACTGTGATAAATAAGAAGCAAAACGAAAAGCTGCTCATGACAAGAGAAAATAGGATTTGAACTCCACACCTGCCATTTCAAGCAAATGTATTGTGTTTGTTTTTTAACAATTTAGGGTGTCATCATGGGAAATGGCGCATAAATAAACAGTAGAATTACCACCAAAGTCTGAGTATGTAGTAGGATTAAACATTCCCTCCCAAGAGAATGAAACGTATTTAAAAAATCCTATTAATATTATTAGAAAGAAATCCCCAAAATAACTTAAAACGTGAACTGGCGGTATCAAAAATAACTGTGCCAGAAAAATAACTAGTCATTTATTCAAATATTTCATACATACATCCAAATATAAACAAGTCTAGAGGTGTTTAAAAGTCCTTTTTGGTCAAGTGACCAAGCATGAAGTGCTAAACAGAACACTTTCAAGTGGACCTACATGCTCCTTTCTTTTATTTCCAACCCTTCTTGTTTTGAGTAGAGCCCAGAAAACAGAAAGGAGCAAAAGAAAAAAAAAAAAAGGAAAAATTGAACAATATTTTTTAAACTTGAGAAAATTTCCATTTTATCAAAGTTCAATTTTCATTTTACTCAGTCTATGTATTCCTGTTGTAAGCGATAAAAGATAGAAGTGAAACAAACACTGATCAACTGTTAAATAATAATTATTTTTTCATACTCCACATATAACTGTTATCACCAAGTGGTAACTCATAACTGTTAAGCAGTAGGAAACTAAATGATGCAATCTAGGACAAATCTTCTTCTAAGAATGGAGACTTATTCTCAGATTTCTGGGGACTGCAATTTATTTAGAATTGTGTAATTAATACTAACATTCTTCTCATGACCCATCTGTGATCCATTGTTTCAGTTCTCTGGTCTTCCACACTATTTACAGGCACAGCTTCAGGTAGGCAGATGCTATGCAGCTCAAGCCATACATTTTTAATTTACTGATAGCACCGTTTCCTTAGGTGACACGCTGTAGACTTTTTTTCCCCTCTTTTACATTAATTAGTTTCTGTTTGCAAGGTACATTGAAATAACAGTGACCTTCCAATTTGCCTGTTCTCTAACTGTGTGCTATCTGTTAGTAGACACAGAAAATGTGCCGGAATGATAAACTGTGAACGATTTTTACTTTCATATTTAGTTTGACTTCCCAATTTTCCAGCCATTTTAAAGTGCCTGTATCTTACTCATGTCCAAGGCACATTGTGTAAACTCTTATGCTCATGTTCTGAGAGCGAAGTCTTCAGTAAACTTTCTCCAGATAAATAGCTGAAAATAGCCAAAGTAGTAATTCATCTCTCTCCTTGTCCTTTCTCACTGATATAACAAATTCATGAACCCTCACTGGGATAATTGAAAAGCTGGGTCCCCTTAGTTTCACATAGACCAGACACGTTACTGTAGCCAAAATGAGTCTAATATGTAACGAAACTTCAAGCCAAAATTTAGTCTTAAATTAATGTATGTCCAAATGCTCACAGGATTCACACAACATAATGGTTATGTAGACATCACAACTGTGTCCAGTCCTGTCACAACATCAGCCGTATCTGCCAGAGATAATATTCTTCTTGCAGAAGAGGGAACTTACAGTTTGACCACCAATATGCAATGCTTCATAGCAGGTTTTCTTTGGACTGGGTGTGAATTTTATTGCAAATTATTTACACATAATCAAGTACTTCCCGACTTTTGTAAATTTTGTATCTGATGATTTTTAAAGGAACTCAACTTACATCAAGCAGTACAGGAGATGAGATAGAAAACAATGATAAGTGGATACTGGTATTTAAAGAGTAAAACACAAGAGGTTACTGGTGGTGGAAGCAAAGGAACTGTCCCGTCCTGTCCTGTCCTGTCCTCTCCTCTCCTCTCCTTATTCTGTAGACATACTTGAAAAAATAAAGCTAACCGAGAGCCAGAACTAGTGGAAACCAAGATCATGGCAAGTGATGCTGGCTGGGTTGTAGATGCCGAGTTAAAGCAATTAGTTTTCAGAAAATCTCGAGTGGTAATTACGCAAGATCTGTGACTGTGAATACAAGGGTTTGGCTGGAGGGAAATAAAATAGGAGCACTGATACTGTAGAGGGAATTCAGGAGATAAATCAAATACTTGTGGAGAAAAACTGAGTTTACCCATGAGATGCCGGAGAAAGCTCTTGGTATCTGGATTCAAAGAGATATATTGGAGAGAAATGGAAGACCTGCATTGCTGGTTTTAGAAATATTGTTTAGGAGCCTGAGAAGCTGGACTGTTGGCTGTGGAGAGACTGCAATAATTTAAGTGCTCTGTATTTTCATTGTTAAAGTGATTAGGTAAATGCGTTCACTCGGATTCAGAGAATTCCTCAACAAACCTACCAGAGGGAAGCGCTACTTTGAATTCAACACATTTCAGACATAAACTGCAACCAACAGAAAGTGCCAGAAGGGCAGAGTTCATCTGAAATGATGGCATCGTACATGCCCCATGGCAATGCATGCTGCTGATGTTCATACAAAAGGGCGAGATATTTGTGACACTTTCAGTGGGTATACTGGTCCAGAAACCGTGTTCACCACAAATGCCCCTAGTTTCATCTGGGGACATCTATCTGCTTAGTGATGGGAGTCCTCTGTTGGGCTTCAGTCCCATTTTGGCTGTTTCATTGTATGCTCAGCCCTACTGAAATGTAACAAGGAGGTGCCATCTAGTTCTGAGCTAGAACCATGGAAATCAGCTCCCAGCCACTCCCGCAGCTCACCTGCAGCACAGGCTTGCAATGTTGACCTTATGTAAATCTCATGAAAAGGTAAGGGCCTCACTTAAATCAGTTCCTCAATAGTTGTCAGAAACGTCTAGTGCGGCAGTGAAGTACTCTGTCTTGAAAGAATAAAGCTAAAAGTGAGAGGCAGCAGAAGAAAGGCTTCCACATTCTGAAGTGTTAGAGGAAACGAAATCACTCCTGGAGGCCTGGCAAAACTGGGTGTTCATTTTAAAACTTATCTAAAATTAATGACTTTGACATGGAAGAGAGATGAAGACCAATGAGGCTTTCTGGAGGGAAAGGGCAGCTTACTCTGCAATCTGGTCAGATCTTTGAAGTCAAGAAAGAAAAAAGGATGAGGGAAACATGAGTTTTCGATTACAGCTTGAATTCAAAAGTTTTGGCAAAGACAGATTAATGGGAGTATGTAGGAGTTTTTTTAACACTGCATTTCAACCACACTTGTTGGTGACCAACATTAAGATTAATCTTTCTGTTCATTCTTTTGATTACAGCTTAAAAATGCCTATATTTTAACTGCATCTTCTGGTGAATTTTCTTTGTAACTTTTTTTAGCTAAAAGAACCAACTGTAGCGTAATTTCCACCAGAACTTCAGTTCTTACCACAAGGGAATTTGAAGTTTTGCAAAATTTGTGCAGTTTTTACCATTTAATTTCCCTGAATTTAGCTCTTCAACTGTACCTGACTGGCACAGTCTAGTTCTTAAGAGGTGGTAATAAAATTTAATAAGCATTTCTAATCAGCATTTATTTTATGCAGTCAAAGACTCAAGAAGCGAATCAGAGAGCTAATATATCCTATAACACTGAAACACAATTGTGCAGAAGTATGGGTTTCAATTTCCTGATCCAACGATTACATCAAACAAAGAAAAAATGTTTATATTGCCACTCATATTGTTCAGCTGAAAGCCATTTATCAAACGTAGCAGATAATCAACCATCAGGAACACTAGCTTATAAATCTCCTCCTAGCACTGCACCTGTGGAAAACAAATGTTTCCCTGGTTGGATGCCAGGTTACAGCACACTACAATCAGCCTTGCAATACAGAGTAGGCACAGAGAGAAAATATGGCACAACCCAATGCCAAAGGAAATTCATTTTCAGGACAGGTGCTGACTGGGGTTTGCAATGTGTGGAATCACAGAATCATAGAACAGTTTGGGTTGGAAGTGACCTTAAAGATTATTTAGTTCCAACCCCCCTACCATGGGCAGGGGTGCCACTTGTTAGACGAGATTGCCCAGAGTCCCATCTAACCAGGCCTTGAACACTTCCACGGATGGGGAATTTACAGCTTCTCTGGGCAACAAAGTGTTCTGTATAGGTTAAGGTAGGTATTAAGCATGTTCACATTAAATATACTGTAAAACAGCTATGAAAAGCAAAAACTGCTTATCAGAAACAGCAGCATTTCCCCACTGAAAAACTTAGCTTGTTTTGCTGGAAAGAAAAGTTTTATGGTCTAGTGTTGTTTCCTGTCCCAAAGGAGCCATTTTGCAAATACTGTGTTTATAAATAATCCCAGCACCTTTCCTCTTGTATAGGAAATTTTGTTACTCTTAAATGAATTGAGGGACGAAGAGGGTAATATACGAACAGGCTGTTTGATGAACAGCATCAGAGCAATCATTAACATCCTTTACTCTCTCCTTTCCCAATCAGTTTGTTTCAGAGATGACAAAATACAGTTACTGAACTAACAGATGAAAAAATAAGGCTGGAATGTGCTGTGGCCCTGCCACAGAAGGCTGAGAAGCACTCAAGCTCTCAGTGAAGATGAAGATCAATGTCAGAAAAAGCAAGTGTACTTCCCATGTGGTCTGAGACCATTTTGCTCACCTGACAAGAAAACACTGTATTTGGTAAAATGCATACACTAACTCCCATGGAACTTTATCCAGGTGAATAGTCACTAATGTGTGCTCAAAGAATTGTGCTCCAAGAGATAGAAAATAATTTTATGAAGTACACCTCCAGTCAACCTTCTTAATGACAAATACATTCCCTTTGTCTGGTGTATTCTAGGAAATACTGCTGCTTCATTCACTTTATTTAGTGAATGCCTTGTGAATGACAGAGCATTCTCTCTGTCACATTTACTTTTACAAGGCTGAATCTTGGTTATCAATTAGAACTGGTTAAAGACCTTGAAATGTATCTATATTGTTAGCCTAACAAATAGATATAAAATAATCATCCTAGAGTAATTCTTTCCATGGCTTACAATGATTGATATGCTCAAAGGAATCAAAGCAATAGGACAACACTCAATTCCTGATTTGAAGTGCTAGTTAATCTAGGAAATATTTGGCTACAGAGACATATTTTGTAGGAGAGATAACAATCAGGCTGAAAGGTTGTATATGAGGTTTCAATTGCCTATTTTGGTGTGAGATCCCACAGCACACTTTGAAAACAAAGGGGAAAGTTATCATATGCCTTGCTGAAACTTGGCTTAGATATTTTCTCACTGATGCCTTAATGTTGCAGTGGGAGGTTCCTGCTGTAAATGGCAAAGAACTGAATCTGTCTGTCGTAAGAAAATAATTGCATATTATTGTTGTACGGTGATTGTGATGGTTGATGAAAATTTTCTGAAATAATTTTCTTTGGCTAATGCACTTAAGAAAATTTTGCTATACTGAATTTTGTGTTGGATTTTTCTGATGTGAAAGAAGTAATAAAGATGTAGTGATAGGACTAGGGGGAATAACTTCCAACAGAAGGAGAAGGTTTATATTAGATATTAGAAAGAAATTCTTTACTTTGTGAGTGGTGAGGCACTGGAACAGGTTGCCCAGGAAAATTGTAGATGACCCATCCCTGGAAGTGTTCAAGGCCAGGATGGATAGGGTATTGAGTGACTTGGTCTAGTGGAAGGTGTCCCTGCCCATAACATGGGGAGTGCAACTAGGTAGTCTTCAAGGTCTACTTCCAACCCAAACCATTCCATGATTCTATGAATTTCTTTGGTCGTGGAAATTTCAAAGTTATTAGCAGTCCAACTTTTTACAGGCAAAAAGATTACCTGTGGGATGATGCGGCTGGCTCTAATATTGTATTGATGTTTGCTTTGTGCTCCATAATATTGTGTTTTACTTGGTGTCTTTATAAGGGTAATGTGAGGGGAAGAGGACACTAGCAAATTGAATCACATAGATCTCTGCAACAACTAAGGGGTATTCAAATAATAGTAACAGCTCAGTTATTACCTCTCAGCCTATTCCCCACACAGGAGGCTCTACCTGAAATGGCTTCATATAAATGTCACAGGACAGTCTAGGCACATCTTGTCTGGCTTCTGCTGAATACAGGAATGGTTCAAAGAAATGCAGAATGTGAGAGGAGGTTGTTGGACAGTCCTTGTTTTGGCTTCTAGTGCCTCACGTAAACTGCTGAGAACAAAACTATTGTCAGTAGCTCCTGCCTCTTCCTTGCAGGAGCTTCCTTGCAGGAGGAGTGCCCTTGCAAAACAAAGAAATGCTTCTCCTTTGTTACAAACCAGAGTAACTTTTCCTAGAGTCTTCCTAGAGACTCTCTCTTTTTTTCATTTGACAAGAATTTCTCGGAGATGTCAAACTGGTAAATATGAGGAGAGAGAGAAACAAGGACTGAGCAAGCAAAAGAGAAACAAGAATTATATTACAGTGTTTCTTTTCAGGAGAAGTGCAGACTAGGTTAGAGTTAATCACAGGATCATCTTTTGCTTCTTATTTTCAAACGTTTCATTTTATCCCATCATACAGAGAGTGGCATAAATACATTAATAAGAAAATACTGATAGAACTTTCAGCCCTTGATAAATAAAATCCAATTAGGCATGGACAGATATGGATCTTCTTTCAACTAATTTGAACATATTTTTCATTTATTTGAAATAAATTTTGCCCTGGCTGACTTCACAGCATTGCTGTGCCCTGTTGAACAGGAGCCGCTTTTACCCCAGAGTCAGTGCTAGACCTGTATCACACAGTTTGACTCTGCAGGATACAGAGGCAGAGGCAACAGGGTCTAGCAGACACCATGAGCCCTGGGCAGATAACATGTTCTCTTATCGGAGCTCAGGTCACCTGCGAGCAGGCTGTAACCTGGTTGCATGAGTGTGTGCTGGATGAACAGCAATAAGGACACTGGGAGGAGAGCTCAGCTGCAGTCTTTGTACCTTCTGAACCTGCCGATAGCTGAAGCATTACAAAGAGCAGGGAGAGGCCAGGTCATGCCCTGTACTCTTTTGCTGTGGCATTATAAGTATTTTTCTGCTTTGAAATCAAAACACTTTGATATCCCTTGAACAGCAGTCTGTGCAGAAGATATGTGGAAAAGTCTGCAGTGGCAGAAAAAGAGACGTGATGTTATATTGTATTATTTGAGGAATAGAAAGGGTAATGACACGTATACATGGTGTCAGAGGATGGAAAGACTTCCTTTTGGTTTTTCATTTTTTAGTATACTGCCAAGTGATTTTAGGATAAAAGGAACTGTATAAATATCACATGCAATATTGTTATTACTTTTGTTATTTTCATCTGACATGCCCAACATTGATACACAGTCTGAAAAGTACAAATGAACTACAGATATAAATATGCTATACCAATATCTGAGGTATAATTGCATCCTGTATCTATTTTACACTACAGCTGAACAATTTTGAGGATGTCAACCTTCAGGAGGTGACACTGTGCTATTTTACAAACAGCAGTATGTGTTGTCTGCGTAGATAAGAAAGACAAGAATTGCCCAGGAGTTAGAAGATCAAAGAATTCAGGTTGTTTCTGGATCATAGCCCTTCTCTGTAACTCTGTGCCCAGCTCCTTAGAGTTATCTAGCCCTATGAAACGCAAACAGGAAAAAAAGAGAACTCTCATATCTTGTGTTATGACAGGCCTGTGAGCCTGGGCTCCTACACAGCTTTTGGAAACTGATGTGTTCCTAGGGCTGCTGTTTGTGGGTGAGGTGAGTTACATTACACAGCCTGACGAAAGCCACACAAGTATTTGTGCTATTTTAAAAGCTGAGAAAAACACTTTTTTGGAGAAAGAAGAGCTAGTATCTCTTTGGGAGTGTCCCAGACTCTCTAGCTACCTTATTTAGGAGTGCAGCTCTTGGTGGCCTCACTTGTAAATTGGTATTGGTAGACCTTCCCAGCTCGCTGATAGTTATGAGGATGGCAACTGGTGATATCATTTCACTGCCCTAAGGGGTCACAGATTAAGTCGTATATTTTATACTCTCTTTAACGGCCAAAACTGCATAAGAAAAAGTATAGTGTTATTTCAAGACAAGGCCGGTACATGCTTTGACTTGAGTGTATGAGTACTGTGTTGCAGAAATCAGTCTTCATTCTATTGAGCTTTTCTAACATGCACGGTTTCTTGAATTTAATAAAGTTCTGAATTTTACTGAATATTGATGTAGTGCTAGGGCCTTGAAGGCAATGCAAACAGGACTGCAGTCTTAATGTAATAAAGCACTTAAGAGAGAGTGTAAATTCAAATCTATGTATGCGCTGTGCTTTGCTGTGTGAGGGCCCATAAAGGGCTGGACTGCAAACAGTGACGTGGAAGAGAATGTGATTTCGTACGAAGAAGGCACGCCATGGCTGGGGACTGCTTGCAACAGCTTCAGTAGGTATAAACAGATCTTACTTGCCAAAGAAAAACATTTTACTTTGGTAGATGAAGTCTGTGTGTTGGAAGAGATCTTCTGACCAGCAAATCAATTCTTCCCAAAAAATGGCATTAGAACTTTAATTTGAACCAGGCAACCAACAGACAGAATGGACTGGTTCACAACACCATTAGCACTGTTCTGTGTGGTTATGATAGCAAATATTGTGGCTTTTGCTAGAACATAGACCTTCATTCTTCAGCCATCTCATTCAAAGAATGTTGCATGTTTTCACCTAAATAGTGACTTGATGAAAAGTATGTTTTTCATTAAATGCTATACATTTTTCAAAACATATATGTTCTCATGAAGTATCATGTAGAAAAAAATTGAAACATTTTGTTCATAGCTTTTGAGTTTCAAATTATCTTTCAGAAAGTATTCACTACTTTTAGTATATATTTTGGAAGTATTTTCAAAAAAAGCTAGTAAAAGCTTTTAAATCTTGCAGAAATTAAATTCTTAAATTTTGTTTTTTTTTCCTGCAGAACTTCTTCAACAAGAAAGTCATAGCTATTTTCTTCCCTTCATTTTCTGAGTGTAAAATAAAACCAGAAAGTCCAAACCAGATTGTGATCAGAAAATTAGTTAATGATAATTCTTATTGCCGCTCAGTTATTGACACAAATTCAAGCTATAAATGATGTAATGACAATTATGAAGTGAGCAGTTTAATTCAAAGTCTTTAGATATGCAAGCATACATACTATATATATATGTATAGCTCATTTCCTTTTGCTCAGCGTTTTTTTAAGATCATGAGAGTTGCATTTACTCACTGAAGCATCTCTGGCACAGGGTTTGTAATGTGCTCTAGATTCCTGCCTCAGCCTACTTAGTGGAGCAGATACTTCTGCCAGTCTGATAGTATCTAATTACAGAGCCAAGGGGTGCATAATTCAGCAGAATGCTCTGAGATGCTGAAAGATGATATTCTGAGACAGAGAAGGATATATCAGCCCTTGATTCAGGTCACACAAGCAATTCAGTACTGCATGAATAACATGTTGAATGTTATACCTGAACATAGTGAAAACCTTTAAAAATGTCTTATGTGATAAAGCTATTCAGCTTTTACCGAAGTACTATACCAGCCTATATTTTTTTCATTTATTACTTTGTTCTTTAAAATAATCAAATGTAAATTTGTGGATGATGCTTTCATTGAAATTAGTGATACATGAATATGCATGTAAAAAGCTATTCTTTTCAACCAATGGGATTGAAACACATTTATACTTTCTACCTAGAGGGAGGATTAAAAAAAATCCCATTACTACTTCGGTAGTGTTGCTCTCATGGTTTTCATTTGCAACCGAATAAAAATGAGGTTAACATCATGAGTATAGCATTCCTCTCACTGATGGACTTGTCTGTTTACTTTTTTGCAGACATGGTCATATAAAAAGGTTGTCAAAAAGCAAATTTCACCACTGTTTTAGAAGCAATCACTTTATGCTTCAAGGTATAGCAGTGGTCCTCACACTACAAGCAGAAAAGCACTGGCTTGGACCACAGGTAGTAACTGTGCTGCAAAAATGTCCATGTTAAGGGTTTTGGTCCAAAGATAAAAAGCCAGTCAAAGCCAGCAAGGCAGACAAAAATGTCATAATATATATTAAAGAAAATCTATAGTGTTTAGAGAGTGATTCATGGCAAATATGATGAAGAATTAATTTAGTATTGTTATTCAATAGTTATTTTTATAAATTCCCTTCACAAACAGAAGAGAAATATCTGCTCAGGCTGGCAGGACTGGTCAGGGCCAACGTAACTATGAGACCAATAGAAAAACATGGACTCTTCTGCTGCTGCTTCAGTTGCAGCTGAACCCAGAAGTCAGGGATAAGATATGGTGGGCAAAGTCTGAACCCAGAGATATTCATGAGAGATTTATGGTATTTATCTGGCTTTCAGAAGCACCATGGAAAAACATCTGACTGTTGTACTGTTTTTTCAGAGCTACTGGGAGGTCTGTTATTATTGTCAAGGCAACTGTTATACAGAAAAGGTAGATTCTCAAAAACATGTTTTAGGAATGTGATTCTCAAATATTTCATATTTTTGAAGCTCCGATAATGCAAAACAGTTTTTTTAAAAGACACTCAAAATTTTTGAATGACCTGGAGATTCACATATTCTGTTGCACTGACTACTGGGATTTCTTTTTAAAAAAGGTTCAGGATGTCTTATTTCGGTGACATTCTGTCTGTTTTATCATTTACTTTGTTTTGTTTTACTGCTTGTGTCTTTTTTTGTCATATTTTTCATGTTTTTATTTCTGCATTTAGTCTCTACTACTCTTCCCTGTCAGTATCCTGATATTTCGGATTTTGGTTTATCATCTGGTTTTGGTTAGTTCTGTATTTTCAGCCTTTTTCAGTCCCCAGCATCCCTTCATTTTGTTGCTCATCTGCTTGCTCTATTAAGCCTTCTCTTTTTCAGCAGCAATTTCCTCCTCTCTTTTGTGGTCCCTCTTGATAATGAGCTCACAAATTTAGCCTCATGGATGACATCTCTTATGCTGCTTGCAGAAGATTTGCCCAGTTAAGGATTATATTTAGTTGCAACCATGTCAGATGGACGGCAGTGGGATGGCAGAGGGATAGATTTCCCCCAGTTTTACACCAGGACCAGGGCAGACAGGGCTTTGAACAACTTGGTCTAGTGGGAGGTGTCCATGCTCATGGCAGGGGTGTTGGAAGTAGATGATCCTTAAGGTCCCTTACAACCCAAACCATTCTATAACTCTATGATTCTGTGATTTGCAAAAGCCCTGATCGACCTGATAAAGAAGTCTGGGAAAAGACTGAGTCAGGCACAAAGTAAGTAACATGGTTTTTTCTTGTTTGATCATGAATAGGATTGAACCGGTGAAGCAATTCCTTTTTCTCTCTAGACAGAAAAAAAAGGGAAGCTGTTCCTTAGTCACTGGAAGTGGCAGCTCTGCTGTGAAGTGATGCAGGTCATGCTACTGCTGCTGCTTGCTACTTGATGCTCCCAAGAAAAACGCAAGCTCTTCAAGCTGAGGCAGTAAAGCAGAATGTGCCCTTTGACTCTTGGGGAGATGGTAACACTAAAGATGGTTAAACTAAGAGCTGTAAACGATGTAGAGCATTGTTACTAAATCTTTATTTCCCTCTGAAAACTTAAATCCCTTCCTTGGCAGTCTTTCTATAAGATACTTTCTCTGAAGCACAATCTTGTCCCACGTGCACAGGTTTCCTGAACCTGAAACAATAATTGCCACCTTAGGCCAAACGGTATCCATAAGTGTTGCCTATAATCAAGAGAGAAAAAACCCTTCCAACAGTGTTAGAATAGTAAGGTAAAAAGCAGACCTTTATTCGGAAGCTTCCAGGTGTCCCAGTGGTGATGGGCACACCCAGCACCAGATTTCTACAATTTTTATAAGGTTAGTTAATTAGGATATCAAATGAGTACATCCAACAGGAGATTCAGTTGCCCCAGTAACCCAGCCCTGGGTCAACCCTTTGGAGTTGGTGGTCTAAGGGCTTCTTTGCCCCACTTCTTGTTATGACTTCTCAGATTCTGCTTGGAAAACAAAATGTTCTTGTAGGTCCTCTTCCTGACAATAAGACTAAACAGTATTTCAGGAATGTGTTACAAGGTTAGCTTATTGTTCTAAAATCTAGGGGAAAAGGGTAGGAAAAGTACTGGAGCTACAGCCATTCATTAGCAATCTATCAAGCTACAAATATATGAAAAATATATTAAAGCTTAGGCTTCATAAGTTTCTTGCTTCAATGAGAATTCCACCTACAAAAATTGCAAATAAGTGGTTAATGTAAGTTGCTACAAATCTTTTGGTACATTCATCTGTCCAACTTCCACAGCTTTATTAAAGTTTTGTCATGCCCATTAACCAGAGAATTGCCTTCTGTTTAATTTCACCTAGAGTTTTATGTGCATTTGTGAGTTACATGAGGTGATTCTAATTTCAAGTTTGCATAGCAAAATTGTAAAATGTAATTTTCTAAAGTGTCTTTCTTCTCATTTGTTTACATTCCTTGTTATTTATTATGCTTTTGCCACAGTTACAACATAGAAAGGAAAAACACAGTGTTTACTGGTTTAATTCAAGAGTGTATTCTGGTAATTAAATATTACAGTTTGCAGCCTCTATATTGTTTGGAAAAATAAGAATTAACTTAGATTCTTATTATAAACCCCCAGCTTTTAATTATCAATGTGGTTTTCAGACAGGTGACACGAAGGATTTTCCTGCTATGATAAAAGTCCTTGCAAGGATGAGTTGCGTACATTTCTGGCACAGAAAACCAGGTTTTTATCAAAATTTCCCCAAAGAATTATTTAATCAATGTCCTTGATACTTCTTTGCAGGGCAAAAAATGGTATTTCTTCACTGCCGCATTAGGAAAAAATAAAGGAATAAACAAAAAAGTGACTCTTCGTACACACCTTCCACTTGATATCTTTCCGGATCACTTTACAGCTTTCCATTTTTCCGTCTCTCCAGCTGCTTATTTGTATGCTGTGGGGACACCACAGTCCTGATGCTTCACTAGATAATGCCTGTCTGTACCTATGCTGCCAGCCTCTGGTGTCTGGGAACAAACAGCATTAGAGATTAGAGCTATGGAGAAACAAGAGCTTCCATCCTGTTGAATAGTTTTGCACTTCAAAATATATTGTCACCCCGAAGAGGAAGAAATTATGAATGTGTGAAATTTTCTATTTAAGTAATATTTTAGAAACTTCTTTTGGTTACTTATGAAAACAACGAACTCCCCTTCCTTCAAGCAACCCATGTGTGGTTACTAAAATATTTTGCAGTATTTACGTAGAGTACTCGTCTTTTACATAGAGGACGAGCTAATTCTCTCACTTGGAATGTGTGAACAATATGCTGGAGGATAGTCAATGCTGCAGTAGAAGTATAAGAGATTTTCAGCCTAGAAAACAGGCTGGAGAAAAGTAGCCCATTTTCATAACACTTGTTCCTAAAATTGGATTTCTGACATCCATTCACAGAGAAAAAATGTTGACCTATCACAACATGGTTCCTTTCCAGAATGGGTGATGAAAGCCCTGGTTACATATGTTGGCAATTACACTTCCAGTGCTCTGTAAGTGATCTGTGAAATGCAAATATTTTTCCTGAGAACTCTTTACCATATGGAGAACCTTGTAAACACCTCTCTAAGTGGAACATACTTTTTGTAAGAATTTTTTTTTTTGTATTTAGGTAGTAAGATAAATCATGATTGGTTACATTGCTGTCTTGGTTCGAGACAAATTTGGAGGAAATGTCCTCTGATAAATGGCAGGTTTCAGCCACCCCTTCCCCACCAGGTTCGGAAAGAAATTCCTTGGAAGAAAGTGAAAAAAACCTATTTATTTAACAAGCAAAAGTGCATGCAGGCACAGAAAAAGAATAATGTTAAATAATAAAACCTCTCGCTGTGGAGAGAACCTGGGAAGATTTTCAAAGTCCTTTGTGAGTGTGGCTGTCTGCTCTCCGGAGCTGGGATTCAGCGTGGGCCCCTCCGGGCCATGGTGTAGGGCCTCCCAGTGATGTTCTGGTGTTGCTGAACAGTCCGGAAGAGAAGAAAAAGAAGCCAAAGTCCCAGGAAACTCCTTGCTCAGCTAACAAACCAGAAGCTAGCTAAAAAGCAAGGGAGTTTAACTCCATCTCTCTCCTGATAAACAGAGCCGAAACTTGCCTAAAAGCAGGAAGGTGCTTCCTCTGCCCCGCCGCAGTTTCGTGGTGGAGGTGTCGGTGGCTCAATGCCGCGTTTTTTCCACAGAGTCCCTCGTGGAGACGCTTAGGCAGCACTCTGCCAGCACCCACGTGTGCACACGATCTCACCCTCGCAGGCAGTCGCGAGCAGGCTCTCACACACACAGTCTACACGCGAACCGAAGACAAAAAGGCGAGAGGGGTTCTTTGCGTGCAATTCCGAGGTGTTTCTTGGAACCCATGCACTCAAAGGGAACAGAGGCAAAGAACAAAGAACAAAAGCCTGCGCGTGGTTTTATCCCGCGGGGTCCAGGGGTGGGCAGAGCATCAGAAGCCAGTAGTCTGAGGGCTAAGGGGTAGAGGCAAGGTTGAGTGACATAACAGGGGCCAACGGGGGAAAGGAGGGGAGAGGGGAGAGGACCAGGGGCCAGTGGGGTCTCGGTAAAGGGAGAACTTTCTAGCACATTGGTGTGGGGAGAGACCACTTTGTAGGAACATGGAGTTGTAATGTGGACTGAGCCACCGCAACACCGCAGGAATACAGGGGAGTGTGTATCTGTGTCCTTGAACACAAAACTGCTTGACTTTTTTTTGTTTTCCTTTCTCTCAGCCCAGTTTAAAGACACAGAAAGGTACAGAATTCATGTCTGGCATAGAGCAGGCAATAGGGGATACAACGTCATAAAGTCACCCCAAGACAATTGCAAAATCTGCAATGCCATCTGCCCAATTTGACAACTATGTTTTTATAGTTAATGCATGACATGGGTAGAAAATTATCTACTCACCCATCAAGGTTCATTTTCCATACAGTACTACAGTATAGTAGAGGTATCCTTGCTTTTTATTTTCTAACTTGTGTTTTGACTCCTGGAATATTGATGAAATAATTAAATATAATTTGCTTAATACAATGGATAATTTGGAAAGCTTGGTAATGCATTACTACTTTTTAAAAAAGCTGACATTTTAGTTACATACTTGAACGTAATATCTTTGTTTAGAGTAATGATTCTCAGGCTTCTTGAAAATCTGTCACTCTCTCTTGGGCAAACTAATCCTTGTAGTATTTACACTATCTAATTATTTTAGATCCTAGAAAGGAAAGAAGCAGCATAAACTTTTACATGTGGAAAAGTGGGGTAAAAAGTCAAATATGATCTGTAGCATGAAACTTTTTCCAGCTAGCTGCAGTAGGTTTCTGATTGAACATCGAATACACACAAAATATACTTTTTTTATTGTTGTTTGGATATTAGAGTAATTTTTTGTGGAACTACATTAAAAATTAGGGATACATCTGTACCTTCTGAAGTAATAATCTAGTTCAGCATGGAGACCTAAAGTATTCTGGGTTAATGTTTGCTCGTGGACACGCTAAGGCTTAGCTTAGGCTCTTGTCTTGAAGGAGATTGTCAACAACATCTAAGCATGCAAGTTTAGTCTTATTCTGGGTACTACCAGACTGTGTTTGTACAAACACAAGTGACTGTATTAACAGAATCAGACATCAGCAGAGCAGTGTCAATTTATTCACATTTGGAAGCCCACCAGGATCTAAACTATATCCCTTTCTTGAAAATATATGTTGACTCACCATCTCTAAGACTTCCCAAAAACATCAAGTTGCACCTTACTTAAACAACTGAAATTGCCTTAAGCTGGTGTTTTCAAGAACTTCATTCCTCCTGTTCCATCCTCACCTTTGAAAAAAAGTTGAATGTTGTATTGTGTTTTTAAGATGCTGTGTGGTTTCATTTTTCTTAAATAATATTTCAAATAAAATTACTCAATACTTGGAAGCTATTAACACTTTGCTCAATGTAATGAGAACTATTTTTTTTCCAGGTCTCAACAGTCCCAGAGTTTGGCCGCATAGTAATTTATACTACCAGTCTTCGTGTGGTTAGAACCACTTTTGAAAGATGCGAACTGGTTAGAAAGATATTTCAAAATCACAGAGTTAAATTTGAAGAAAAAAATATTGCTCTGAACAGTGATTATGGAAAAGAACTAGACGAAAGATGCAGAAGTGTCTGCGTAGTTCCTTCACTCCCTGTTGTGTTTATTGATGGCCATTATCTTGGGGTAAGTAAAGCATGAACCTATGTTTTATCCTACAGTTGGGAAGAGCAGATGAAAATCTTTATGAATAAGAAGCAGGATTTTTAGAAAATTGCCTACAATGCTGCAGTGATGGTAAAAATCAAAGATAAGAAATGCTTTTGTAGTATACACTGCACAGATCCTCATTGATAAGTTTGATCTGAAGACGCAAAAGATAACCAGGGAGAAACTATCAGGAGGGGAGTAAGAGGCAGTAATACATCTAAGATATCACCTCTTTCTTTAAAAAAATCTTATTCTATAATTGAAACCATGAAAATCTAGAGAAACTGATTTTTTCCTCATGAGAACCTGCATGTATGATTGACCCAGGAAGAACACATATAGCATAAACCCGTCATATAGCAATATCTGTGTTGAATACAAGACTAACACCTTGGGGTGTCAGACTTTAAATATACATTGAATTTTGAGTGATGCAGTCTGTATCAGGACCTGTAATCAACTGAACATATTTTAGATACAAAATTGGTTAATACTTACTTTTAAAAAAGCCTAGCTATAGAAGAGAGAGGAAAACAGCCCAACCCTGCCCTATTATAAGACATAAACTCCAAATGGAAAACTCTGATCCCCATTTTCACACTAGTATTCTAGAAGCCTATTGATATTTGAAATCACCTTTTCATTGAACCTGTACATTTGAAATGTTTTTCTCATAGACAGAAAAAAAAAATCAAAAGAAAAAGATTCTGGAAAATGGCATAAAGAAAACAGGCTGGAAGCTCAGAGAAGGTATTTGTCTCAAGTGGTAAAAAGCTAGCAATTAGCACCAACTGTGAGACTGTGATTTGTGAAGGAAAACTATATTTAAACACAGTGAGGTTATGATTGTGTTTGCATCACTTAAAGCTTTCATTTTCACAAAACATTTAAGTAACAAACCAGTGTAGCCAACAATCAGAGATAATAAATATTGGGCCTGTATGAACACTTTCTTCTTTTTTTCCCCATGCCTTCCTAGCTTTCCATGTGTTTTGCATGAGTTAGGCTTTCCTGAGCACTAAAACAAATGCATTTGCTGTCATAGGCCTTGCCAGAGCACTATAGCAGCTGTAAAATCACCTGTGTGCAGTATATTAACAGACTGTGATTTTTACTTCATAGTAGAATGTGCTTTTATCAAAATTCTGATTTGGAGATTTCTCCAGCCAGCTAGGAGTAGAAGTGCTGCTTCAACAACAGCTTAAAATTTAACAGGATTCAGACTAACATTTGGTCATCTAATTATAATGTTAAAAGTGTAAGTGGTGAGTTATGATTGACTCCAAGGAAATCTCAGTCCATGTATGATCAGTTTGTTGAAAGAATTCAGATAAGATATTGAAATTGATTAAATAAATTATTTGCTTAACTGTAGGAAATGCCTGGATACAGTCATTTTGGTATGATGGATTAAGTCACTTCCAGTTTTTTTTTGTTTTGTTTTGTTTTGTTTTGTTTTGTTTTTTTTTAAGATTGTGAGAAACTTGCCTTCTAATAGAGTGACAGTGTAAAAACCAATAAAATCTCATTAAAACGCTCAAAGTACTGTATGAGATTCTTTGGAGAGGTATAGAAAAGAAGTCAAGTGAATTAGGAAGACAGCTTTCTATGGAAGAGACAAATAAACCTCCTATAAGTAAAGAAAAATTAAATAATTTAGTGTTCTGATCTACAGACATTTATTGCAGCAAGGCAAGTGCACTTACATTGCTTAGCACAAGAAAACTAAAAGCAGTGGCCTGCTAAAAACCAGGAAAACCCCCAGATATGGGGTGTGTTTTCTTGCTTCTTTTCCTTTCTCTTTTTTTTTTCTTAAATTGATGAGTCACACTGTAGTTAACTGGAACAAACTTTAGTTTCATGAGAGAATTAAAGTTATTCCACATAGAAGTGACATTACCTGTGGAAAAGCAGCTTTGCAGGCAGGGAACAGTGCATGAGACAGCTCCTCTGCTCACAGAGAGCACATGGCCGCGTGTGCCTCACCCCTGCTCTCACAGAAGGTTTGTGCCCCGCACTGCTCTCGACTAATTATTGCCATGGGAGGCACTGCTGCTTGCTGCAGCACCACTCTGGTGTGCTTTAGCTGAGATGGACCACGATGAGAAAGCCATGTTCTGTGTGAGCAGGGCTAACCTGGGCAGCTCTCTGTGGCTGCCAACAGAGCACATGTGGCTGGCAGGGAGGTGGGAGAGGAGAGCCCCAGGATGAGCCTGTCACCTGCCTTGGCAAGGGGCCTGTGTGTACTCATTCTGTTTGGTAAATGTGGCAAGCCCCACTATTTTATGGTAATTATTTCTCTGTCTTAATATGGCTTCACAAGAGAATTTGAAATTCATTCATTTACAGAAATAAGGAGGGGGGCACTAGGCACGTTGAGAAGGTCTGGCAATGGAGGATTCACCCCCCATCTCTGTCAATTCACCTTAAGAAGACAGTGCCTCGTGATCCCAAAGGCAGTATGTTGGCCGGAACCTGTGCTAGGCTTGTGTTCCATTAAAATGCAATTGAGAACTAATTACAGAATTTGGTTCCGTTGGTAACAGTGGATATTTATTTCTATAATGCCTTTTATAATAATTAACTTCTGATATGCAAATGAAACACAGAAATCCCAAAGACTAGTGTGACAGTTAATAAATCGTGCAGTATTTTCCTCTTTTTTTCTCTCTTTTTTCTTTTAATTTTGAATATTTATTTCCTGAAAATCTCTCCCTGAAGGTGATTGCATGTAGCAATACAAAGGAGCATCTATATTGAGCTATGCAGCTTCCAATGAGTCATAAGGAGAAAAAAACCCCAACCCTGAATTAAAATATGAACAGTTTTGAAAAGCGAAAGATTTTTCTTGATGAGATAAAAGTAACAAAAGCACCAAAACCCAGCATATGTGCATCTGATAGAGTATATGGTACCCAAGATGTTCAAAAGCACGGACAAAGTTGTTTGAGCACCTCAGGCTGTGGGGATAAATATTCGCAGTGCTGTGGAATTTATCACTGCCTGCACAGGGACAGTGAAACAAATACATGACTTGGGCAGAAGCAACAGAAAAATCATATTTAGCCCCTGTCAAGCAAAGTCCTGCATGCTGCACTACAGCAGGGCTTTTAATCTTCTCATTTTTTTCAGGATTGAATCATTGTATTTCTTGACACACACTGTCTAAATATCAGTCTGTCAGGAAATTGCTGTTTCTTTCAGCTGCATGCTCTTTACTGGCTGATCTAATCCCTTCTTTTCACCTGAGGTTGTCTCCATCTGAAATGGAATTATGCCATCTGCTGGGATACCAATGCAGAATAAAAAATTACTTCCAGAAAACAGAAAGCCACACAGAAAAAAATAATGAAGCATTCATTATAAAGGCATTCAGAATTGTTAAAGGTTTATGTTACGCAAAGACCCACTCTCCTGGAAAAGGGATGCAAATAAAATGGGCAAATTAAGTCATTCTTTGTAAATATGTTAACTCACAGCATGATATTTTAAAAATACATGTATTTTCTTTTTCTACTTGAAATACATGATTGAATTACAGCATTCACTTGCCATGCAAACCTGCTTGATTTTTTTATAAGATATGTGAATTTAAGGCTGTTTTTTCTGAAGAAAATGTTTCCTGGTTATTTTTCCCAGCTATAATGAATCCAAAACAGCACGAGATTTATAGTAAAATTATTTTATTTGACACATTGGTTATGATCATTTCCAAAGAATGATGAGACTGTTTTTGTAACTGACTTTTAGAAAATACATTTGTAAAATATTTTTTTGTGAAACAGGAATTACCAGTTTCCTTTTAGGTGATTCCCAGTGGCCATATATATTTAGTAGCTCTCTATAGCCTCCGTGTTTTGTTAAATACATTCTTCTGGTATTCACTTGATAGGAGGATATGAATGGCTCAGTGACAGTAAAACTATTATGTAATTATTGCATTGAATCACCTCACATTTTCCCACTAGTTTCCTCCATTTTGCAGTTTAACCTGTCAGGAAATGCAGGGTTCAATTGCTTTTTACACATCAACCTTTCCCTTTCTTTCCATATCAAATATGGAATTCTAGTGCTGGTACTATACTGCAGTGTTAATTTTCTCAGTTTGTGGGCAGATTTCCAGGCACTAATTTGCACCCCCTGTGTATCTGCTGCCAAGGGGGCCCTGGCTGCCAGAGGCGTGGTGTTGCACACTGAAGGGAGTGTGAGCTGTGGGCAAAGACGGGCGCACACAGCCCAGCTCCTCGGTACGTCACAGTGAAGAACACGGCAGGGCCAGTGATGGTGAAGGGTGTGAGTGCATTTTTGCTGCCTTAACAAGAGGCCTTGCTTATGTGCTTAGCGAAATAGGAGATAGGGCATGCAATTTATCTGCACTGCAAATGTGTCCACAAGAGGGATGTTGCAGTGCCTTGCTGATTTTTCTCAGTATATAAGGAATGATGTGGGAGAGAGGCTGCTTCCCAAACCAGCAGGTATTCTAGTAAAGCCAAGTTCAGAGCCATACATCTATGTTTATTCCTCGGTGAAGAATTACATCGTGGAAATGGTAATGGTTTATATCCAAGATAGGTAGCAACAGACAGGTTTATTAACAGGACAGAGCTGGGGCAGTAGAAAACTTAGTGGACCTTGGCCTAGTTCTACAGTTAAAGGGAATTATATATGGGATTTTAATATCTGAAATATGATGTTAATTTCTGAATGTTCCCAAGGGATAATTGGGAAAATAATTTTATTAATTAAAATGGTCTGGAAAATTTGTTGAATGATTTAGCCAAGTCTGTGGTATTTCCTTGCCAAAAGAAGTGCAGATATCTGACTTCAACCCCTGGACTCCTCCAACATTGTAGAGATTCAGCAAAGTTAGTAGATAAAGGATTCACAGGCTTCTGCTTTGAAATTTAACTGGGTAACAAAACTGAAAACTCACTTCTCCCTGCTGATTCTCTAAAGATTATGCCCACTGTCCCTCATGCTCCTTATGTTACTCTCTGGAGGGACAGACTATTTAATGCTTTGGAGGGACAGACTATTTAATGCTTCACATACCTTTGTGAGAAATTGTGGACTGAGCACAACCTAGAAAAAGAAAGGCATCACTTTCTGGTCAGAAAGAAGCTATTGGACTTACGTAACAGCTGCTTTAATTATTCTATTAATTATAGACTGTGTGTTAAGACTCAAAGATCCAGAGAAAAGGTTAACCTATGCAGATTATATTTATATTTCACTTGAGGCAGCCATTAATCAGAGAAGACAGACTGGAACACTTAAAAATATTGATAGCCATTCTGATGTTTGGGTTTTAATTTAAAAACCACAGCTTTCTACCTTGAAAGGAACACAGCTGACTGACTGTCATCAGAAATATAAATAATTAAAAATATTAATCTATAGTGGGAAACCTGTCAAACTTTTAACTACTGTGCTGTAAAAGCCAGTTAGCATTGTCACACAACATCACTGTAACATGGGGCAGAAGTCACAGGAATTCTTTTGCCTGTGGCAACAGAGAAGAGATCCTTTCCTAAAGGGGGCAAATTGAGGCTTGTCTAGATTAAGGAATTTGGAGTGCTGCAATCCCATCATCAATAAAGCTGCAAATCCTTAATGTCTCTGCTTCAGATGAGCAGCACAAGCTTTGTCTTAAACTGCTGCAGTGTATTGGGGCCCCAAACCAATACTCCACGGGCTGCTTTGGCCAGTCCTCACTGTTGTACCAATGACTCTCATTGCCTGCTCTGTGTGAAAGCAGAGAAAGATGAGAGGACAAGCGTGAAAGGGTCCAACAGGCTGCTAAAAGCTGCTCTACTGGGGATGCAGACAGCCTAATGCATGTGTTGGAGCTGGTGCACTCTGTGCCTATGATCTATAATGGATTTCAATAGAAGAGCACAATAAGGCTAAGTCATCAGTCCCCTGTCATCCTCTGTGTTTAATTAACTACAACTAATTACCTCGTGTGATACTTCTTTTTTAAGTATCTCTTTGAAAGTATAACACTGTAAGAGTAGTGTCCACTGAGTAAGTGGCTTTCCACATCCTCTAAAATATTAACGCTTTCCTTTCTAACTAAAATGAATATCATCAAACACAGTCAAAAGTGCTTCTCTTTTGTATAAAGCCATAGCAAAAATACTTTCTACAGGGAAAATAACCTCAGTAGGGTGTCATACAAAGACCTTTGAAAGGTTTGGTTGCCTTTATTTGGCTTTTGGGCTCCACACTTGTAGCCTCCGCAGTCCCCAGCAAGGTGCTGTGAATGCTTTGACACTTAGAGGAGTATTAGAGGCACACGTGTTCCCTGTGCTCACCAGCAGCTTTTCCTGCACCTCCCAGAAACCGGGAGAGGTGCTGGTGAGGAGCTGGGGCTGATTACAGGCAGCTCAAACTAATGGCACATCTGAGATGTGTGCCAGCATCCCACTGCACCTCAGCCCCGTGCCAGTGTCCCACCACACCTTCTAGTTAATGCTGGAAGCAAACTCAAAGACAAAATTTAGCAATCTGGATATGCAGGGACCAGCAAACCGGGGCAGTGTAACGGCATGAACTCACCACGTGGTGAAGATGTGACCAATTGCCCCTGGCAGCAAGTAAGGCCTGTGTATCTGTGCCTCAGTTTCCTCATCTTTTGTTGGTTTCTGATTAAAAGTGCCTGCAAGTGTTTCACAATATTTAGTATTCAATGGATGTGGTTACATAAGTGAAGTATAGACATTCAAATGTGGCCCTGTAATTAGAAGAGGAGGGAACAAAAAGTTCCCTATCCTCCCTGACACTTTAATTTTGCCTACAGATCTCTTAGCATTTACTTTCAGGAGGAAGAAAATCCCCAACACTTCAGTAGAGTCTTGGTTCAGGACACAGAAACCCTAAGAGGCCTAACGTAGTCAGATTAAGTTATTATTACTTATTGTTGTGTCTGACTTTAATGCTGTTACAGTATTTTCAATACTCTTTTTCTGCATGTGTTATACATTAGGCACATTACGTCTTAATTGAATGCTCAGCTGCCAGAATATTTGAAATACAATCTCCTCTTCTCATTTTGCTGCATTCTCTGATGTGTTGTACATTTATATAATTGCAATTTTTTTACATAATAACTAGAAATATTTCTTATTCTGTCAGGAAACATACCCTGTAAAATAAAGGGAACACAATCAGAATTTCCAAGCTGTGTTACATTCTACAGAAAAGACAATGTGATATGTCACTTGGTGACAAACTTCAGGCATTACTATCAGACCTGTGATTAGATTCTCCTCTCCTTCTAGCTTCACTAAGGTTGACCTAATTGCAATATAATTAATGTGAGTCAAATTTGTCCTCAGCCTATTTGAAATTTCAAGACCAAATCTTCTAATCATCTCTGTTTTTTTCATGGTAAAATGGCTGACATTTTTCATCTTCTTTTTCCTAATAGGGTGCTGAGAAAATTTTACTAATGAATGAATCTGGGGAACTGCAGGATCTCTTAACCAAAATTGAGGTAATTGTATTTCTGTAAATAAACGTAGAGAATATACATTTACTACTTGTAATCGAGTAGATTTTCTTCTTTACCATTTCCTTTTCTTCTGCTATAAACTGATGATCCCAAATGCTTTTTTTTGTTTACACCCTGTTTTGGAGAGTGCGCCCTATATTGTTATTATCTAGACTAATTTGTGTCCTAATCTTCAGACAAAAAGTACATATATAAGACAAAAAATGTCATACTACAGGAAACTAATAACTGCTCACTGAATACAATCAATGCTTCACTGCTTTTTGATGTTTTTTTGGTGTGTTTGGTTGGTTTGTTTTTTTCTTTCTCCTTTTGTTTTTTCTCAAAAATGGGTTTGCTACATTTGCAAGGGGCAGTCAGGTTTCTTCATTACTGGAGATGCAGAAAGCGGTTCCACAAACTGCCATCTGTTCAAGGAGGAAATGGCCATTGTTCAAGAAACTAAGTGAAAGCAATTTTGCTTTGTTTTCTTAACTTTTCTTAGTTCTCTTAACTACGTCTAAAGGTATCTATATATTTACAAGCCTAACAAGCAATAATGAATGTAAAGAATAAAAATACTATTCTCAAAATTTTGCGATTATTTGCAATAATGTTCAATGAAGTAAAAAACATCAAAAATTATGAAAGATGGGAGCACACGACATAAAAAGAATGTTAATTTTACGTTAAATATTTCCAAAGGTTGTCCCTGGGTGAGCTAATAGTAACAGGATCTGTTTGCCTTGTGAAGAACAGCAAGTTTATGAGCTACAGAACAAAAAGAAAAAAATGCCTTTTTTGCATGTTCATCTGAGTTTTCAATAGATGAATGCTATTATTAATGGGTTTGCAGAAATATTTTCATTTTTCTTGATGGTGCTCCAGGTGCTACATTTTCTGTGGGTATTTTACTATACTCTGGTAATAATTTGTCACTAATTTTTAGTGGTACATAATTCCTCAGACTAACACTAGCAGGAATTGTATGGCTTTTGTTCTTTTTTGTGAATAACCTGTAAAGTCTTTACTCAACAGTGCAATGCTAAAACATGTGGTGGTAAGTACCCAAAGCGGAATACCTTTCCTTTCTCTGATTTGAACTTCGAGGCAATCATTACATAAACTAGCCACATTTTCAGCAAGTGAAACTTAAAAGTGCCTTTGAAATCTTTTCTTCTGTTCTCCACTGTCTTTAATCCAGTAAAAAATAGCGTAAATTTATTGTTTTACCTGGCAACTGGGACAATTGAGAGGCCTCAAGCCTTGCTTGAAACAATTTTCTCTGGGTATAAATGCTGAACATTGATGATCTTTCTTCTTTACACTTAAAGCTTCAGCATTCTACACTCATAAACTTGAATACACCACTTATTTCCTTGAGCACTACTTGTCAGAAGCTATGAATTGCTTTTTGATATCATCAGCTTTAACTGTAATAGGTGTAATGTGTTCAGCATGAGCATGTAAATGCTGAAAGTCGTAAGATCTTAACGTACAGCATAGAAAACACAACGTCAGCATAAACTGCCTGGAGTTTGGATTCAATCATCGCAATACCTCCTTGATTTATCTAGACCTAAACAACATCCAAGTAACGCATGCAAGCTACCCTTTAGCTTGCTATTTTGGCAAGTATACATGCAGGCTACTGAGGTGTAAAGTGACCAATGAACCTGCAGTGAGCCTCTCTGACACTGCTCGTGGATCTGACCAAAGGAAAAGGCAGACTTACTGGTCTTCCATGGTGGTTTGCCATGGGATGGGGTGGTGGATCTTGACCAAAATGGGAATGTATATTTTTAGCTGTCCTGGAGTCCTCATTGTCCTAGACCTTACGGTGGTTGATGAGGTAACATTTTTGTCTTTTTTACATTCTTTGAGCAGAGAGTTCAGCTTCCTCAAGAGTGCCCCTCCTGTGGGGGCTTTGGTTTCCTGCCGTGCTCAGTGTGCCATGGGAGCAAGATGTCTGTGTTCCGGAACTGCTTTACGGACTCGTTCAAAGCCCTCAAGTGCACTGCCTGCAATGAGAATGGGCTACAGCGCTGCAGGAGCTGTGCAGGCTAAAAATGGCATCTCACTTGTTAAAACTAGTTTTATGGTACTGCACCAGTTTGTAATATGATTTTTTTTTTTAAATTAATCCATTTATCTAAAACAATCAATAAAAATCCATTTGTTGTATACTTCTGGTTTGAGCATTTGAGCTTTTTAATCTTTGATTGTTGACCATATAATGAACTTTAGAATACATCTTTCTAGTTCCCTTATAGAGAGATTTGTAGTCTGGAAAACTTATCACATTATGTGAATTCTTCCTTTTTCTATATGGGATCATCAGCAATCGTATGTGTTTTTGAGCAATGCACTCAAAATTACAGCAAAATGAAGCTTAAACTTCAGATTATTGAGTAGTGCTGCTTTCAAAATCAGTGAGAGTAAAGATTTTGTGATGTGGTCTAGCCCAAGACTTTTCCACATAGTACTTCCCTGAAAAGTCACCAGGGCTGTATTCTGTCCTGAATTCTATGTGGCAACAGAAGAACAGAAACATTTCTTGACAGTCCTATGAATCAACTTTCTCTTTCAGTACTGCTTTTAGTTTGTTACAAAATTAATGTTGTTAGACAAAGTTACATAAACATTTAACATAGTAGATGTTCATAACCATGATAGTATCTCAGAGCTTTATGATTCTATATATTACAGTAGATCTTATAATGATTCAGTGAGAACACCTGACAGCTTTATAAATTGCATATAAAGTAATTGAGGATGAGATTTCAGCTTTTTCAGCTTAGTAATTGTTGTGGTTTGATGACTAGCCTGGCATGAGTGTTTCAGGGCATGTGTTCTCCAGGGAGGCCCAGGTCTATGCCCAGACAACTCCAGTACTGTACATACCTTTGCCATTTTTGGTGGGTTTCCCCAACACAAGCACAAGAGAATTAGTCAGTGATTAGTCTCAACGGACTGTGGGCTCTCCACACTGAATATATTCCAGTTTGGAAGTTCATTACCATTTATGCACTTCCAAAGAATACTTTTTAACGGGGTAACTTCAGCGAGCCATCACCAGCTGCTCATTTTGACATTGCACATCTGCATCACGTTCCTGCTGTCAGTTTGTAGTGGCACAAGTAGTAGAAAGGTAGTAGAAAGCACCTTGCTGGAATTGGTGTTGGTTAGAAAAGACTTCCCCAGTAGTGATTTCACCCTGCCCAAACTGTGTTAGCAAGTGTTGAGCCATGTCACTTTATGCTTCTTGCCTCATTCTTTGTAAAGCTGTGCTGACTGGGGTTTAGGTAAGCGTGGTTGGCTTTACTAGATGTTGCTTACTCTGGTTAGATACCCCATTTCCCTTCCCTCTTTCCCATATAACCTTCCTTAATGTCTCTGTGATGAAAAACTAAGGTATTCTTTCAGTGTTTTGGGCACAGCACAGCTGTGCTATAAACCAGGATAGCCACAGATGCACAAAACATGGCTTGCAAAAAAAGCCATGTCTGAAAACACTTGTTTTTCTGATGCCTTACTTCCCTCACCCGAATCATCAGGCAACCATCTTTCCTCTACCTCCCTTCCATTTGCTATGTCTAGAGGTGGTAGCTGGTGCTGAAGAGTTGGACAAGTTGAGCTTACTTATCTTTTTAAACATTTGAATCTAAGGGATTTACGCGTATTCTATTACGTATTGAATGTGCAGGCTTAAAAGTGCTTGAATGATCCTACTGCTCCTACAGCTTCTACTCTAAGGCTCAGAGGAAGCGTCTGGATCTTCGGCATAACATGAGAGAGATTAAATTTTATGCAGAGGCCATCCATAATGCTCAGCAGTACCCCAACTATAAAACTCTGAATTGAAGATGTGCTTACTTTTTTACTGCATGGGTAAGAAGAAAAGAAAGAAAATACATTACCCTTCTTTTATTTAATAGTTGTGTGCCTTCTATTTCTGGCTAATATCTCAGTCTGGACTGGTATGATACAGAATGAAAGGCAGCATAAAGCAGAATACTAATGATTAGAATGTCGTCATTTCTGATGCATTAAAACAAACTTTTTTAGTTGTTAACTTGCTATGGATCTAGAGAGTGAGATCATTCACAGTTGTGAATACTGAGCTCAAGATGGCATAATCAAATTCATCCTTGAGGGAAATTACTAGCGAAGAAAATGCCAGTGCATTTGTGGTACTGTAATTCCACAGTCTGCACCCCTGAGAAGACATATTGCTCGATGAGATGGTCCATATCACCATTCACCCACTGAAGCACCATGTGACCAAATTACTATGACTTGTCAAAGTATGTTAAACATTTTCAGTTTCACTGAAAATGAAATTTCTTCATTGACCTGGAAGACGGGTTTGAAGCTGGTTTTCTTGCTGTTCAGACAATCAGAAAATGACTTCTCTTCAGAGTGAGACAAATGCACTAAATCCCGTTTCTTTTCTAATTTATCTCCAGGGGCTGTGAAAGAAACCTAGAGAGACTGTCCTAGCCATGGCTCTAACCCTTCAGAGGCACTTAATGCCAATGAGCAAAGATAAGGCAAAACCTCCTTAGTTTTCTTTTTAAAAGGAGAATGGTGAAAGCAAAAGGTCAAGTATTGCAGAATCTTTTTTTTCCTCAAGGACTTTTATGGGAAACACAGGACACCTAATGCTGACACATACAGCATTCTTCAGGCACTGCATATTTGTCTGTGTACTAGAAAAGTATCTTTCCTCCTCTCTCATCAGCTGAATTACTAGCTTTTTCTCTCCAGCTATATTTTTCTTGTAACAGCCTGCACGAAAACAAAAACTTTTTTTTTTTAAAGGGGTCATTTTTACTGTATTGTTTACAATCTTTGTTAAGGTTTTGGGTTTGGGTTCTCAGCTTTCCCCAGCCATCCTAGAAACACTAACTGTGGCAGAATGACAACATTACTAAGGCAAACCCAGGATCCAGTTGAGGGATATGATGGTTTCTACTATAAGAGATGTAACAGGCAGCTAGCAATATAGCTTTTAAGTCAGTCTGAAATAAAATTATATGCAGCTCTGTTCTGATTTACACCAGTAGTGCCTCTTTGCTTCCAAGGAGTTAGCAGCCATCGCCTCTGGTATAACAAATAAGACATCCAACTGCATCTTTGTATGGGAAATTTTCAATTTCTAAATGCACCAAGCTCTGATTCTCCTGTTTTTGGCCCTCATGACAAGGCTGAAGTAAGGATCCAAGTAAATGTTCTCTGCCTGACAGCTCAGCATATTGACATATATGAGAGCGATTATCAGAGAGTAAGGTAATCCTCAGGATGTTTGCTTTGCAAAAGTCTTTTTGAGCTTAAGAAAGAGAATGGTTTGGAGTTCTCAGTCCAGTAGCTTGCAGCACTCTTTTCAGTGGACTTCATATCTGAGCATGACTGCTCTTTAACTCCGTAGAGAATTTTGCTGTCATGGGAGCAAAGGGTAAGAAAATTTCTTTCTCTTAATTGTGAGGACCACATAAAGCAGGGTGTTCATCTTCACATTTTTTTTTCTTTGTAATAGGTTATTTAAGAGTAACGTGCTTCTCACTTGCACTAAAAGAGTAGAGATTATGAATTTTATTTAATATTGCACTATTTAATAAACATATTTGGGTTTGTTCTGTTGGGGAGTAGTTTGCTCTTTTAACACACCAATGGGCATTAATTTTCTGTGGGAAAAAAAATCTGGGCATTTTCAATAAGAAATAGTGCATCAGGGAGTTGATTTACATTCAAACTCTTTATTTCCTTGGTGTATTCTTTCTAAAGATACCTAAAACAGATAGGCTGTCTTATGTTTCAACAGCCTACTGTAACAAAATATTTTATATTAATTTGGAATGTTGAGAGTTTATGCAGGCAGTGCTGCAAAAACAAGCTTGGCCTTTTATTTAAATCTAAAAACTACATCAGACATACATCTTATTGACCTCCATAGTTAATTCTGAAGTTCTCTGACCTCAACCGTGGTCTTGTCAAATCAATGAGAACCATCCTACTGAGTTAAATTCCGTGTCAACTGGGTCTAGCCTATCTTCCCTTTACAAGTGAAGTGCTGTGAAATATAGAATTATGTAATTAATGCTTTATTGTGTACAGTATAAATTCCTCTTTAAAAGTAAGAATTTGGTGTGTCTAGAAGCCCTCCAAGATGTTCACTCACTCTGTGACTCATTTCTCCTATACCTGTGAACACATAACAATGAATGAAAAGAATCTGATAGATCTTGAAATAAGGAAAGTTAATTCAGCTGCAAGTAAACACACATTGTAAGAAAAGTTGCTACTTTTGACTTTAGTGTCCTGTGAAAAAAGTAACAAGAAGTTCTTGAGTATTTTGGGGCTTTATTAATGAAAATAAGGAATGGATTTTACTGAGATGAGTTTCAAAATTTTCATGAGTGAATATATAATGGAAGACACTTCTGGTACTTTTCCTAGCTGTTGCCATTGTACAATTACATTAAAATGAATGTTATTCTCTTAGCTTGAGATACATTATTTGACCACAAAAGCATCCAACAGGAAACATTTATGCCCTAAATAATTTAGTAAGGAGAAGGATTAAGATTACTTAGTTTACTTTAAATAATTTAGAGATGATAGCAAAGGACATTGTAATCCAACAAGAACTTGAAAAGTAAAACTTATTAGAACTAAATCTTTATGTTTAATCCAATTTTTCTTTCTTCTATCATTAATTTGCTTAGGGATAGTGAATCAGGAAATAATTGCTTTAGAAGGAAATGACTGTGAAAAAGCACTTGCAGTTTAAGCTTCTTCTAGCTTATCAGCTCTACTTTGAAAAATTGATTTCAAATGAGTAAAAAGATTTATGAAAACCAATAAGTTTTCCACTCAAGAAAAACCACACTGCAATAAGACATCTACTGCCTGTTTCTCTTTGAGGTCTCATATTTTTGCAACTGATTGAAAAATCATCTTATTGAAAACAAAAGTTTGTTTAAAAGACTCCAATCCATCCCAATAATCAGAAATTAATTTCAACAAAAATTAGTATCTTTTAGTGTATTGAAATTTGGAAGTTTTTATAAAAGAAATATGCTGCAGGGTAATGCCCTTTGGCAGCTGACAGAGTTTTATTTTGATCTGGAGAAAAAGCTTGTTGCGACAACACAAAAAGGCAATAGTTATATGACCAGTCAGAAGGGTTGACTACAAGTTTCTGTTTTTATTATTGATCGTGATCTGTTCAACGTAGGCAAATAATGATCAATAAAAATTCATCGAATGTCATCATTTAAATGTGAACAATCATCAACTTACTACTTAGAAGTGTCTATTTTACTTTATAAATATTTAATCTGGTGGACGCATTCTTGTCTGTCAGATATGGGAAAAATTCCCTCTGATTTCTAGTCAAGTAAATTATAAATGACTGAGGATGACAAATATACAAAACATCATCTAAATGTGAATCCTCTCTGAGCTAACTCCCAGTACCAACATTATACTATTTATTTGAGACTCTGCCCCTGAGTTGAGCCAACATCTGAGACTTCGAAGAACATCTAAACCCTGTCTTGCCCTCAAATTTCATTTGCACATTAATTTTCCCCATCGTATGACATGTGGGAATAGCACACAGTAGGGCAGAGATCTTGCACTCCAGCAGAAATCCTCCAAACCTGTGGGATGATATACTTAATCCTTAGGCCTCAGTAGAGCTGCCCAGGCAATGAATGCTTTATGCTGCCTCAAGGATCTAACCAGACAAACAGAACATAAGATCAATACTTCAGCCTGCAAAATTAAAGGACTCAGTTAAAACTTGTCATTTTTTCTGTTAAGTATAAGCAGAAAAATAATAAAGAATCATCATCATTACTCTTATATTTGAGATATTGCAATCATTGCTTTGAACATTATAAGAAAATCATGCTGCCTCTCATTACAGCTTGATGGTAATAGCTGATGCTGATATGTTTTCCTTTCCAACATAGTCACAGAGTAAAATTTACTAGAACACTATCAAGCATCAGAATTGTACTTTCAAACTTAAGTAGAATATGGTTATCATTATTATCCCCTCCATCATTTAGGCTCTCTCTCAGGAAAAGCCAAAGTAACCAAAGCAGGATTAGCAGACAAACCTATCAGAAAGTTTAGTCTGTAATCCTTTTCCTCAGTGTTTTAGAGAGATCCCTTAACCCATTTTCTGTGGGATGCAGAGTTTCCCAGCAGGGCTCCTTGCTATTTGATGTTGTAATCTTGTCGTATCCCCAAGAGGACACACAGTGCTCTGAGACAGGTGGTGCTGTGCTGCCTTTTTCTGCATCTCGTGTTCTTTCACCAGTTTGGAACATAATGATCCTAAATTTGCCAGTCTTTTCCCATGTTCTTAACTAAATGTACACATCCTGTATCAAAGAAAAATGTTAACAATTAAACCCTCTCCTCTCTTTATAGCCACCAAATCTCATCTTCTAAGACATTCTTCATGAGCAATATGGTTTGAAAAACCCTGGAATATTTTTCTGCGTTTGTTCTCCACTCCTTTATCAGTTCTATGCTGGCAATAAGTCTTTCCTATTGCAGCCTATCTAATGTTCAATAATGCTGAATTTGTCATGCCACACTTTATGCTTACTTTCAGCCAACTTGGTATATCTACTTACAGTATGATTTATAGCCCCAGGGCCTACTCACAAATCCTATTTTCCTCTCCTGGACATTTTCTACCTTCTGTCTTTGCTGTGCTATGAATTAGGGTCCACAACACCTTGCTATAACATAACTTGGTTTTAGAATTTGATCCCAGATCACTTGCTGCATGCTCTCTCCTTCAAACTGTTTATCTGCCCTGCTTAATAGAGGTAGTTTTTCCCACCCTTCTCTCCTAAATCCTCAACTGGTGTCACCTTTGTCCTTCAGATCTCCTGACAGCCACCTCAGGGGGGCTATTAACCTACTGTAAGCAGCTGTCTTCATCCAATACACCTACAGAGAAACAGCATAAAGCCAAAGCAGAAAGTATCTTTTCAGCTTAACTTCAGAGTGAGCTTTGTTTTTTTCAACAGTTATACTAAATCCCCAAAGCACTTTTTCCTAACATAGCGTTTCATATTGATAATGACAGTAATAATGACAAACTGATAAAGGACGATTTGGCTGTGAATGTGTGTTTCATAAACAGAGAAGATCAGCACAACAATTCTGAATGGTAAATCAGATTTAATACACCTGTTTTAGCATCCCAGCTTACCTAAGAGGCACAGCATCTAAAACTCCAGACAAAAATAATTTTTTTTGATGCCCAGATTCATGTAGATATTATCAGGCAGAAATCCGAATACACTAAGTTTTCTACCCCTAAAGAAATTTTTCTTTCAGGTATTTATCTTTTTTAAGTATAAAGTTTTTCCAAAAGCTTTATACCTGAAAAACTAAGTCTCTATCTTTCCTGCTTTGTTTCCTCCACTGATGTTATTAGATACCTAGAAATAATTAAATGTTAAGCATAGATATAACATCTGTTTTAACTTTTAAAATCTGATTGTGTATAAGAATCCGATGTGTTGCAAAGTACATAAAAAATGTATCTTTCTGTTGCAAATTTGTTCCTAACATGAAGCAGCAGATTCTCCATGTCATCACTGCTCATTAGGGATAGATGTCAATAGTGACATGCTAGTAGCAAGTTTGGTAACCTTTTTTATCTTTATCAGTATTTGATTCTATGACATTAAATAACTATTAATATCTTCAGCAGCCATTATATTCTGAGTGTTTTTATGTAGTAGCACAAAAGGATCAGACTATACCTACAGAAGCAAGGTTTTACATTTCATAATAATAGAGGCTGTCACAATTTTTTTGAAAATTTTTCAATTTTGAGCATTGCACTAGTGATAGATTTTTTTCTCCTGTAAGTTGCAATTGAAAGTGACTGCCAATATTTTGCCATTTCACACAGAACTATGGGAATTTTTCAGTGCTTTTTCTATTGACCAAATACTAGAAAATGTATCTTATCCATGAAGGACAACTATTACCTCGACTGCAAGAGAAAGAACTTAATGATGACACATACATTAGCTGCATACTTTATCTAGTTGAAAGAAAAATATCTACCACCCTTCAGGGATGAAATAGTTTATGCATTTTGCTATTAAATGAAATCAAGCAAATAAAGGTTTATTAACTAACTATATTTTAGCTTCCTACTCTTACGCACTATTGTTCTAGAACTCTTTATATGTGCAATCTGTTCATAATGTTTGCTTTCATTTGAAGGAAGATTATGAAAAAATGGAAGCATTATGTTTACCACAAGTGACATCAGCTATTGCCTAAGCCCTCACATAGCTGAAAACAAAACGTAAAATAGTAAAACCCATTTTTCTTCCTTTGTTTCTGAAGAAAATAACTTGAACCTTTATGTCACTGTACTCAGGAATTTGTTTTGCTACTCTCACAATGCCACGTGCCATTCTCATTTTTATGGCAAAATTCTAAGAAGTGGGTCCAAAGCTGTGTTTGGAAGAACCTTTTCCTGGGGCAATACTGATGAGTTTCTCTAGACTGTACTGGAGCGGACTAGTTCACATTCTCCATCAGCACTTTTAGTCCTGTGCGAGACTTGGGGAAAGACTGCAGCACTTCAGCAGAGGTTTTGGATGTCATGTCATGCCCTACATATAACCATGTGTGCCGGTTTGGCCAAAATCTAGTAATATAGCCCTTGAGAGAAAACCAGGTTACAACCACCCTTCCCCCCACAGGGTTCGGGAAAAAAGGAAATTTTTCCTCAAAGGAAAGTGAAAGAGATAAAAACTATTTATATTAACAAACACACAGGACAAGGATAATGATGCTAAATAATGAATTAAAACCCCCGCTATAGAGAGAAACTTGGGAAGATTTCAGAGTCCTTCTGTAGGTGTGGTCTCTCTCCTCCTCAGAGCTGGTCAGTGAGGGCGTGGGCCCACCCCCGGGCCTCGGGGAGAAAATTCTCCTCAGGTGTTCTGATGTTGTTGAAACCGTTCAGAAGAGAAGAAGGGAAAAAACCAAAGTCCCAGGAAACAAAATTCAGCTCTCCGTCTCACGCCTTCAAGCTCAGTTTAAAGGCACAGAAAAGGCACAATATTACTCTTTGGGCATAGAACATGATAGGGGATACACATGATAGAGTCACCCCAAGACACCATGCCTTCTGCAGCCCACTGTGCGTGAATTTTGGATGCTGTAGCACATATTGGCACCTCTCCTAATACGCCTTCAGTAATTGGACAAAATCTGTGCCATAACTTGGAACACATGATAGATCTTAGGTAAGGTTTCTGTGTTTCACAAAATAAACGTTAACTACCTATCATGTTACTTGACACAAACATGATTATCCTGTTTTTTGTTACAGTTTTGATGTACCTTCTTCTAGCATTTTACTTTATATCACCTACTTTAAACTTAGAAATTCCTACTAGTAAGTGTTGGAGTGTTCCTACAGCTGTGTTCCTACAGCTCATACAAGAACTTCAAATAAGAAACAAACACTTCCATTCACACCTGAAAATAAAAAGAAAATAAAATGCAATCTGAAGTATTCTGTTTAGAATGCGAGCTCGTGTATCTCCAGTTCCCTTTTCTCAGTAACCATGTTGTTTCAAAAAGAAATGTGCAGAGAAACAGTTTTATCTATAAAAAATATATATTGAATCACTGGCAGTGTTTGTACTTATTAATTAAAAGATGTCTAGTAATTACTTTATCTGCTGCAAGAACAGTCAGAGTGATCTATCCTGGACCATATACATTCATGGACACTGTAGGACAATCCTTCTCGCAAGGTCCCATATTCAGCCACTTAACTCTTGTGCTCTCCAATAACATTCCACCTAGTAAATGTTTAAATGCCAGTTCTTACAGATGAAGGAGATTATACCAGCTCAGATCTTAAATTAGTGAAATTTAGCCAGCTAAGTAAAATTTTTAAAAAACGTGCTTGCCCATGACGAACACAAGCTGTGTATTCAGTTATTTTTTTCATATATATTCAAAATAACTACAAATAAAAGTCCCTCCACAAATGCATAAGTTCACATCAGTCATTTAATAGTAATAAAATCATGCCATTTCAAACATTTTCCATATATTTTTTCTGGTAGTTCTTCAGCCTTTAAGTCACTGCATAAAGGGCAGACTCTTCGCAACCTTTCTTTTCTCTTGCCCATATGTATCTCATCTCAACGACAAATGGAATGCTTTCTCTTCCAGTATCTTCTCAGTGGCACAACCTAACAGTGTCTTACACAGACCTCACAGCTTCCCCTCTAAAGTTCTGGAAGGCTCCTTGCTGCATTTTACTGGGTCTTCTAACTTCTTAGGTCTTCTTTCTATTATGGGTATTCTTCAGTCATTTTCTTTCTTTTATACCAAAGAACCTTGAGTTTTTCATGGAGACCTGGGTTTGCCCTTTTTGAGAGAAAATACGAAGAAGTGATACACCTTTCTGGTGTGTGCTGGGGCAGGATAACTTCAGACTCATTACCCCTGGGATAGGGAATTACATTAAATGACGAGATCATGTCGCATTTGTTGTTTGCAGGACTATTTTTTGTTCTGGAAGACAACTATGAGACAATCCAAGTCAGTGTTGCTACTCTGAATAGTGTCCCTCTGAAGTACACAGTGAAAGTTAAATCTTTGGCATTGGCTTCTCGAGCAGTTCCCTTTAGGCAATCTTGATTTGTTTCAAATTTCTACAGTGCCAGTAATCCACCTAAGAAAATAAAATAAGCTAAACTTTCGGGTCCTGTATAAAAGTTACATTATATAACAGTTTAATTCCTAATGATTTGAATAGTGAAAAGGTTTCTTTGGGCAAAGCATTTCTGGCATCACAGTCTCCTAGTGTAAATGAGGAGGAATTTTTTTTTTTCCGTTAGAATGAATTCATTTTTTTAGTAACAGGGAAAATTAACCTGATTAAATTTATCACAACCTTATAACAAGTGGCAATTACTGCCTCAGTCCAGTCAGTGATCATGTAAAATGCTCATTGAAACTAAGAGCATTTCCCAAAATGGCATTTAAGTAGCTTGATGTGCAACTTCACTAAAAGAGTCACATCTTTGATGACACGGTGATCTCATGTTGCCTATAATAAAAAAACCAATGAATTTTAGTTGCGTTCTAATGCTAACTGCGAATGTTTCTGCTGTGAAATTATTATGTTACTGTTTGGTTGGGGTTTTTTTTCTCTCCTATGAGACTGGAACAAATCACCATCCAATACAAAGAAATTCATAATAGCTACACTAAAAGCCATGTCCTTTCTCCTTAATAGAACTTAATTTATGCATATTTTTTTGTTTCTGGGGAGGAAAAAGACTGAGTAGAATAGCCCTAAACTAGAAGTAGTCTGTTAGGCAAACCAGAACAGACAGTGAGACTGAGAGACATAATGGGGAAAAAAATTACAATACATGATACTGTAGTTTCTTTAAGTTATGCCATGCAGCCTTTTGTTGAGTTTCTAGCAAGTTTGGAACTTTTAGCACTTTACCTTCTGCTGCAAACTTTATATCACTGTAGGATATCTACACCAACTGAACTTGGAAATGCAGTTTCAGAATAGATTTTTGGCAGCCCTGAGTCTTTTAACAGGAGAAAGGATTTGAGATTGTACTCGGTAATAGCTGTAGATAAGACAGAGACTGGGCAGAAATGTTGCCTAGATGTCTTCAAAGTTATTTGATCTGGAGGCAGTCATTTGTTGGTCTATTTTTACTTCATGGGGAAAGGTCATGGAATCCTGAAAAATATTGCTAGAAAATGACAGCCTGCCCACAGTAATCATGCAAGGATCACATGTCTTCTGGATTGAATGCAACAGAAATTCTGGCACAGCACAAGTGATGTTGAAAGACTTTTAAAGCAATCCTGAAGTAATTGGTACTACAACCAATGGGGCAGAAGTGTTATTTAATTACAGGGAAAGTAGCGATATCTTTGAGGAAGAATGATTAGCCAAAAGTTGTCACTGCATGTCTCTAATCCTGCTAAATGATGTAATTATATACATGATGTAAATAAGATGGAGATTGCCGCAAGCGAGAAATATGATGAGCAGGACTGAACAGGCGGTGAAACCATTCCTGTTTTGTAATGATGATGATGATTTCCTTTGGATTTTAAGTTCCTGATGAAAAGTAGGTGCTGGTTCCACCTCTCTTAATCTAGGGGATTGCTCACTCTAATTTCAGCTGCCCCAAACTCATGATTTAGGTGCATATCACATACACAAGAGATCACAAGTTAGATGAGCTGGCTGAATTTTAATGATGTGGTGGGAGAAATCCCCTTTGAGAGGGTTCCTGGTGATCCAGTGCCATAGCTCAGATACCAAAGCTATGCAAATAATCATAGCATCACTTGTCCCTAAATGTTTGTATGTATTTTCTTGGAAGAAAACACATTCTGCTTAAATCTTTCTCACCTCTTGTCTCACACGGCCATAGCACCTGAACTGACAGCAGGCCCTGGCCTATTACATTACTCAGTATTTCAATCTGAAATGTGACACGGGGGAGCTATGTAACCTCTGCAATACGACACACATTGGAGCCATTATGTCAGCAAGTCGTGATGTCTGTGGAAGGCAAATAAAATATTGACTGTCAAAAAAAAAATCTAATGCTGGTCTCAGTTTGTAAGGTACCTTGTCAACTTTTGCACACATTTATTACAGTCCTAGAAATCAAAAAAAATATCATAATATATTGGGGATTTGGCTGGTTTTCCATCCTCAGTGATAACATACTAAGAATAGAGGAACGAAGATAAATAATTTGTCCATTGCTAAATCTTTGAAACACTGTGAAATAAGTAGGTATTACGAGCAAAGTCTACTTTTTCTCATCTTGAACCAAAGAATAATAACAAATAGGATTTTACTAGTAGGTCAATACAAGAGATTGATTGTTTACAGGAAAAAGGAGAACATATCTATGCTAATTCCAAAAGATGAGATTTCATTTTAGAATTAAAATGATTATTTGGAATATATTACATAAGTTTAGAGGCTTGAAGAAAGCGAAAAATTATAAACCTCCCATCTAATAAATTCTAAAAGCTCAGAGCTGAGGCTGCTCTTCCTTTCTCACTTCTTTAGTCTTGTTGGGCAAATCCAGACTTATTGGCAGAGCTGTTGAGTGCCTTTAGCTTGAGCACCTCTTGAAGGATTTCTTGAAGCACCTTTCAGAAAGGTCCAAAGTGAGGATGTAAGAGAACTGAAGTGCACCCCTTTGCTTTCTTATTGTTGTTCTGAATTATTAAGGTGGACAAAAGTTAGGAAAGAACCTGTCTTTGGCAGGATGGAGCTTAATGCCTCTTTTAAATCTGCACCATTTCTTAAGAGTGCCTCATGTTTGATTTTCCTCACTTGGAAAGCACAAAGTTGTGTGTGGGTGGAGGATATAGTCAAAAACTCTTTTGTATGGTTTGTGCTAGGAACTTTCACATCACAATGACAGCCATTTCTGAGAGTACGAAATAGGTGGTTTGTAGTGCTGGCAGTGAACCGTAGGGATTTGCAGAAATATTGCCAACAATATACAAGAAAACAGTGATACCACAACTTTGATGAAAAGAGCACCTGGAGGACAGCAGAGGAAAATGTTCTTCCTAATATTGCTGTAAATGAGAACCCAGCAGAGTAGGTAGGTGTCCATGTGGGAAATGTTGTATATTATCACTGAACTTCTTTCCTGAGAGCATTTTATTGTCAGGAGTTTTACAGATACCAGAAGCAATTCAAAATGGTTAGAAAGCTTCTTAATGACTATATTGTTCATATGTTGGGCACAATTTGTGGTCACACTGAGACATCTAGTGATACCATGGACATGTTGTTACACAGTGTTACAGTACACTTTTGTCATATTTTTGTCTTTTCTGACAATAAAAAAATGTGCAAGAGCAAAAAATCTGCAAGAAACTGCCTGAACTTACTGGTTGTTCAAGAGTGTTTTCTGCAGTCCCAGTTGTTTCTGTCCCAGGCAATTCAGCTCTGTAAGCTTATCCTCAATCTCTCTTTTATCATGATGGCAAAATTGTCATTGCTTTTCCCAAAGCTGCTCTTTCTTCTTGAGGGCTAAATCTGTGTACCGTGATGTAAGAGGGAAAGATCTGTTTACTTGCCTGCTGCTTTCTCTGCTGGCAGCACAATTCCCTGCTTCCATATTCTGTTACTCAGAAAGCTTGTGTCACTTTGATCAAAAATGAATCATAAGAAAAAAAGGCACAGTAATAGAAGAGAAACAATTTTTGTTTGAATAAGAAAGAGAATCTGTAGTTTCCAAAATCTTCAGCACAGTGTAAGGTTAAAAGTGGAGGACAAAGCCTCCAGCTCTGGAACAGTGGTTTTATGCTATCTCAAGAATAATTAGCTGCCTGTGGAAAAGAGCTGCTCTTTTTCACAGAAAATATATTACACGGAAACAATCCAAACAACATTACTGCTGGACAAGGAGAAGTCTGGTGAGCACCAGCAGTAGCTGAGGACCTTCATTCACAAGCAGTTACACAGAAAGAGAGGCACCCTCGGCTGAGATTAAAGGGATAAATAATGAACAAACACAAAAGGGAACTACTTCTTTTGCTCTAATGTCTTTAAACCATAGCTTAAAAGAATCTGCTTCAAAGAAATAGTCTTCTTCAGTGAGTCAACTTTTTCCAGCCCAGAGAAACAAACAACTAAATTGTTGTTGTGGTGTTTTCTCTTCTGACCCATGAAAATATTAATGCATTTAGGCTAGCAAAAATGCATTAAAATAATTTTTTAAATGCTTATGATTATTTGGATGATGAAAACAGGTTTGAGAACGTAACAGTGAATCTATAGTGTTTGGACAACTGTAAATATATGCATATAATTTTTTCCAAAATGAAACCATGTCTCAGGATATCTTAAGTAGGTCATGGGTATGGTAATTATAGACAAATATGTAAATATATATATATATAACGTATATACTATTGATATAGCATCTATATGTATAAACATGGATATAAACAAAAAAAATTATGCCGTGAGCAGCCATACGGGCCTCTTTAAGCCTTCCCTTTAATGCTTTGATATGCATCATCATGCTCATATTTAGAGTGCATGCTCTTTAGGGCACTGAATCATCCCTTACAATTTATGTTAAATATATTCACTGGAGAAAGTGCAATAAATAACTAGAATATTTACAAATAATGTTCTATGTATATAGGCTTATAATTTTTTGGAGGTCTTACAGCACCTCTAGGGGTTCAATAAACATGACTGATCATGACATAGTAAGACAGAGATTATTTTGCCTCCAGACTTGGCTCTGAAACAGAACCAAACTAAAACATTATCCTTACAGGGCATTTCTCTGGGAAGAGGTGGTAGATTATAAAGAAGTTGATGACTTCATGTAGGAAGCTATCAAGGTAGAACTGTCTCTATATAAAAAATAATTATTGTAAACAGAGAAAGCGTGAAAATATTTAGATCATTGATGATACTATGAACCACAGATGAAAAGGTAAAATAAAATGAGCTTGTGTGGAATAACATTTATAGTAATTTTTATTTTCCCCCGTAAAAAAAAATCCTGCTATTACAGTTTTCATTGGGCAATGAAGATAAATTTATATCAGATAAATGTTTTAATAGTGATTACTCGGGGGCATACAAAGATTTTAGGCTCTCCTATATGGAGGAAAACAGCTATTTCAGTTCCTAATTTCAAACCAGTGTTGTTACTCCTGTTACTTTTCTTTCTTTCCTCCATCACCAAACCCTGCTCTGACCAGGCACAGTCCTTCAAATGGGAGATAAAAAGTACTGTATGGCATACTGGGCTCTTGTAATTCCCACTGAAACACCACCGAGTAAAGAAAACCTGTTGGGTGTAAAACCTGCTGATCCTTAGGGATGACTTTGAGGACATTTCACCTTTAATAACTTCATCCCTTGCCAGACTATAATTCACTTGCATTTTTGTTAACAACTTCATCAATGTAAGACTATGACCTTATTGAATATTACCGTGCTATAGAACATTCTGTATTGTGTAATCTTAATTGATTGATACATGGGAGCAGAAAGACAACTGAGCCATTATACTGATTATTTTGCTGTCTGCTAGGAAATAAAATGACAGGCAGCACCTCTGCAAATGATTTTTACATGTCTTTGAAAAGACAGCAAGTCAAAGGGCAAGTGACCTTAACCAGCAAAAATCACAAGAAAACCACAGAAAGGCACCTGAAGTGAAAAATGGTGTTTAGGCTGGGATTGGTCAGTCAGTCCAGCCTTTGTTTTCATGAGTAGGAGGGCTCACATGCCAGGGACTGATTTTAAAATCAAGGCCTTGCTGGCACTGAGCACTGGGAAAGTACTTCCCATCTAGCATTTTCCGGGGGACACTGACAGCAATATGACAACCATAACTGCAACACTAGAAGAACCAGGTGTTTTTGGCTGCATACAGTAAGTTATCTGGATCACATAGAACAGCACAAAGGAAGACTGAGGACAATTTGAGCACAGCTTTAGTGTTACACTGGAGGCAATGGCATTTCTGTGAAGGAAGTCCACATGAGCAGGACTGATATTGCTATGCAAGTTGTGCAAGAGGGGTGGAAATAAAAACTGCCTTGTTCCAGCACAAAAAGGTAAGCATGCATTGACTGAGTCAGTGTGTGGTCACACTGGGACCAGCTGGTTATGAGGGAATTTAATTGGCTTCGGCAAAATTTGGGAAAAGACAGATGTTTCAGGCCTGGCTGTGTTCTTGCAGCATGATTGTCATAGTGTAATTTCCCATTGGTGTGTTTCACATCCTCGGAAGCCCAATTAGCCAGTGAAGCTTTGCTTGCAGCAGGCAGAACTAGGAATGAACTGGTTTTCCCCCGAGCACCTACTTTCTTGTTTTATGCATGCAAGGAAAAATAAAAAGTCGTCTTTTTCAGTTAACTGAGCCAGAGCACCAGCAGTTCATACTAGCAAACCTTTAAAAAGAGGCTGTTCTGTATATTCACAGTGTCTCATATCTCCAGAGCACCTGTTTTCCTTTCAAAATTACACACTCAGGACTTTTTCTCCCTTTTTATGGGAAGCACACAGCTTTATACCTGACTCAATCTCCTCTTCTCCAAGCCATTTCCAAAACACAGTTTTTCTTTAGCTGTACAGCTTTATGACCACTATTTTCAGGGCCTTAGCCCTCTCATCTAGATGAGTCTGCTTACTTTTCCTCCCCGAGCTCTCCCGTTCCCCTCATATCTACCAAAATCAGATATACTGCAGCCCAGTCCACACACAGAACAGTTTTTAATTCTTTACAGAGTTCAGGGAAGACACCAGAGGCACCCTGCCCTTTGCAAGCTGGTCTGGATATTCTACCTCTTTCACATGGATGCAAATGAGTTGGACACTTCATCAATTAATGAACAAATGTGACAGTAGAAGGTTTATATTCTTCCTCTTATTGTCAGAGAAACAGTCTTCTAGTTTTTCCTTCTTTTCTCCAAGCCATGTACTTGAATTTTTGCCAGTGGTGGTCTGAAGGAAGTTGATTGTTCTCGCTGGTATCAGATACCTTATCTTGAGTTCAACCACCAGCATTTCTTGTCTGTGTAAGCTTGTGCATTGCCAAAGATACTGTGAAGATACTTCTCATGGAACTCACTGGAGTGTGTTAATGTTGTCCATTAACACAGAATCCATGCTGGAAATGAATTTTATAACCCTTATTCCATGGTAGCAAGATATGAAGATCAGCATTTGAAGACTGATTATAAACACAATCAATCAAGAATCTCTGTTTGTCAATCTAAAATCAATCTACTGGTGCTCCGGATGACTTGAAAATGCAAATGAAGTGTTAACTTCTTCATCTTCAGAATCCAGAAGTCTTGAGGAGAAGAATAATTCCTGGTCTTTGCAGCAATCCTAGAGCAGGCCTCCATCGTGAAACAAAAGAAACATGCACACACAAAAAGTGCACATGTAAAAATGACTGTTATAAGAGAGAGTTCCTAACTGTCTATAAAATTCATGTAACTAGCTATGAAGATATTTAATTTTTTATGATCTATCTCCAGCTGTTGAAGTTCAAGGCTTACTAAAACTCCAAACTGAAAGTTTGTGATATAATGCCTTACAAAACTTAATCTGTCATGATAAACAGTGAGAGTTAGAGAATCACAATGAAAAAGCGGGCTTCACTCTAACACAAAATGTTACACTGGTACTACATGTGAACTGTTAGCATCACTGGGTGTTCTTGGACTTCTCCAAAGAAGGATGAGAATAGCCATATACATGCTTCCACATAGGTTAATAGTTTCAGGATAGAAAACAGTTACTTTTGCAATACAGAAAGAACTCTGTGCCTTAGAGACATTGCACAGGTCTTGTCCTAGTGTATAGATCTCCAGGATTTATAGACATTACAGAATCTTGAATAATTTTCTTTCACCTAGTTGACACCAAACAGGTTGCATTTGACAAATTTATATCTCCAGGAGAGACATCTAATCTTCATACAAAGACATGAAACAATTAAAAAGTCACCATTTCCCTTAAGATTCCCTATAATAATTAACTGTCTTCATTGCTGGAAAAGTATCATGCCAGAAGTGTCTGGCATTACTTTCTGTCCATATGTTCTTATTATGACCCTACCATATTAAATATCTTCTTAATACATAATTTATTACTGTGAAGGCACTTGCAAGCAGTAATCAAGCCACTTCTCAAGCCCCTGTCCTTGGGCTGAACAGATTGGGCTCTCAAACTTTCACTGCAAGGCAATTTCTCCAGCCTTTAAATCATTTATGTTTCTTTCATCTACAGATTTCCTAGCTCCCTTTTTGCTATGCAGACGTTTAAACTGTACACAGTTTCATAATATTAATGTCAGTCTTGGCATAGCTAAAAATAAATTCATTTCTCATACACCTATTGCTAATTTAAGTATCAAGCGGCTGCCAGCTCTTTTTAGTGCTGCATCACATGAGTGCTTATGTGGAGTTGTTTTTTATTAGGGATATGTACCAGGTCCTTAATTCCTTTGAAGCCTGCTCTTGGTTTCTAATACTAAAACCTTGCTCAGATGTTTATTTCCGTATTTGCTAAAATACTAATTTAGTTCACTCATCCTGCTAATCTATTCAGCCTTTTTTCCCCCATAGTCACTCTGCTCTCCATGATTTTGCTTACCTATTTATTATGGATAAACATTTTGGTTATTAATGGACAAAAGCATTCTATGATGCTTGGAGTAGAAGCAGAAAATACTACCACAAGAAAAAATAGAAACATTAAAGAAAAAACCCCAACAGATTACCTGCAAATACATTTGCACTTCCACATCCTGACTGGCTATGCTGTCTTTTTCTTTAGTTTCTAGCATTTTTTTTTATTTATCATAATTGTAAGCTCCTTTTTAGGAACCTTAGTTCTCCTTGGTATAGATATGAATTTTGTTTTTTTCATCAAGACCTTTAGCTTTGGTTATTCATTCGCAGTAAATTGATTGCTCATAAGCTTTATTGATTCTATGGCTTTTTCCCCTTCTACCTGCATTTGCCAGGTACTGATTTCCCACACTCTATCCAAACTGTTGCTGTGACTTCAGTGTTGATCCAAGTAGTCTTCTTAATAAGATTTTCCTCCATATTGAAAATATAAGTCTTAAAACAGACCCATTTTTATGCATGTTTTTTAAACAATATTCTAGGAAAAGGATTATAATTTTGTTACCAGCAGAATTCTTACTCTTATGTATTAGTCATAATTTTAATCAGTTTGGGAAGACAGAGGCAGACTGGCTAGAGCTTGCCTGTCCTTCCCTAAAAAACTATGCCTTTAAATATCATTACTGAAGAAATTCTACCAATCATACAGAAAACTTCAAGTACATAAAGGCCACACAAATGCCTGGTAAAGCCTAGGATATAAATGTGCACAAGAGAGAAACATTAAAAACTGCTCAAGGTAAAACGTAAAATGAACAACTAGACCACGCTGCTTGGATAGGTTTATTTTTATCTGAAAAAACTTGTTGTACTTAAATAAGCAGACCAAACAAACCCATTACACCTTGGTAACCTACATATAGCTTGAACACTGTCAAAAACAAGCAGAGGCAGAAACAAAATAAATCACTCCCCTTAACAGAGCCTACCTATGCTCTAATCTCTCTCCTTTCCCTTTCTCTCTCTCTCTTTTTTTTAAATTTTCTCTTTTTATTGTGTATTCCAAGCTTCTATTTAACAAAGGTTTTGATTTTAAATATATTTAACTTCAACCACTTATTTCCCAGCTAAGGTGCTGCCAAGTCTAAATGCTGATTTAACTCATTGGTACCTGTCCAAAATCTGACAAAGAAAGGCCATTCCCCCATAAAAAGGGCTGTGCTGCTGAGAACTGCCAAACTCCTGTGTGTCTTCCCATATGTGACAAAGGAATAAAATTGCTTTCTCACCCCTCAGCTTGCTGTCCTGCTGGTCTGTGGGATGGATGTAACCTCTGCAGGCTGTGGAATATAGCAGTGTAATTCCATTGTACCTTTGGGACATCTTGCAGCTCAGAACCCATTTTTGGGCGAAATCAGTCCCTTCGGTAATGATGTGAGACTCTTGTCATCTTTGAAATCATGGAAGATAGGAGGTACTTTGGATGTCACATGTGAATGTTAAAATGTTCTAGTTGTAGAAGGAATATTTAAAGCACTTACTATGTTCTTTTTTCATGTCTGGTTGATAGTATTTTTTCTTTTTGTTTCCTTTTGTTTTATGTCCCTTTTCCTCCACTGCAGCCTAAGGGACCTGTATTGGGTTTTCAGGAGTTGCTGTCTCTTCCACTGTGTGGAATCTTATTCTATCTTAAATAGGAGATATGCATGAAAGGAAACACCCAGAGGTTACTGAGAAGCTTCACCAGCACCCCAGATGCAGCTTGCTTGGTATTAGAATTAGCACAATGGCTAAGTAAAATACGCTAAGTAACTGTGTAACTGAATACCCTAGATTTTCCACCAGATTAACAGCTGGGATGTGACAAGCATGCATGTAGTGCCAGAGATAGTAAAATCAATATTTGTGAAAAGTTTGTTCTGGACTTTTTCTTCACAGAATAGCAAATATTTCACTAGGACGCACTTTAAAAAAAAATTTAAAAAAACTTGGTCAAAAAGATCAAGCACAGGAAGAAGCTTCTCATCACCTCTTGTGGGACACAACCTTCCCAGCTAACAGAAAAGACACTAAGCACAGATCTTGATAATTAGAAGCCTGAGTAAGTACAGCAGGAACTAATAAGCCAATCCTACATGTGGGGTGTGTTTAATATTAATAACCTCTGTGAGTTCACAGATACACTGGTGAAATGATGCCAGAACAAAGCACTTCATGTATCTTAGCAAGCGTAAAGCTTTAGAAATCTGCATCAAAAGAGTCTGTGGTTAAGGGTGTGTTGTTCAGAAGCAATACGAAACTTTGCTATTCAGTTTTTGTGTACATGCTATTTCCTTTGCCTTTGTGGTTGTCACGATTTTTTTTTTTCCACTGTAGCTCTATAGCCCTTTTCATCCTTCTTGCGCCCTTAGGGGCAGAAGCCAACCAAGGCTTCTGGGTCTTGGTTGGGTACAGAACACCCACAGCGAGGACTAGGACTGATTTGTACTGTCCAGTAATCTCCTGGTCTGCACAACTCTAAGTTTTTCCACACTTGAAATAGATCTTGGGCCTTCTGTTAAACTCCACAGAAAGACTACCACAGAGCTTGTTTCATTAACAATTGCACGTGAAAACAATATGTTAGAAGGGTTGTTTTACCTGACTGAGGTATCCTCCAGTTTATTCATGCTTTGATTTAGAGACATTTGAAAGCCTTTCTTTAGGATTTAAACTATTCTGGCTTTTTGTCTGGTCTTTTAAAGTTTACTTTAAATTGAGGAACAATCATTGTTTAGCATTTCTGCAAACTGTAGGGACTTATCAGTCAGAAAAATTCTTGCCTCATCTCTGGTGCTCTAGCTCTTGAACTGGACTCAGTTTCACATGAATTAGTGTTTACATACCAACCTGAGGTCTCCTCAGAAGGAATTCTTTATTTTGTTATGTTTAGCTCTTAGATTTTTTGTTATTTTCTTGTGGTTCCCC
>VZTD01002083.1:1587207-1636784 GCA_013397725.1 Rhagologus leucostigma | reverse complement strand
CCCCCCCCCCGCCCCCCCCAGTTTTTCTTGATATAAGCTGCAAAAATACAGGTTTCAGTGATTTCTATTCAGAATTTCCATCCTAACAGTACTTCAGATCATTTTCTCTGTTGGGGGTAGGAGGTGAAAAATTGTCACTTACTTTTCCTTTACAGTCAATTCACAAATTTTTCATGAGTAACAAGAAAAGTATTCATTTTGACATTAAATCTATTTTATGTAAAAAAGACACAATCTTCTGAATTAAAGTTTAATTCAGCCTGCCCCTACATGATCACAATATAACTATTACTTTTGTGATTGAAATCTTTTAAATCTGGTTAAAGATTGCATAGTAATTACAGGAGTGTTGAAATAAATGGAGGACAGCAAAATCAGGAAATTGAAAGACTAGTGATTCATTTTTGTAATGAAGCTGATTATTCTTACTCTGAAAGACTGCATTTCTACAAAGTAGATTTTGAGACAACATTGTTAATGTATTACGTTTTTATTGAGTCAACTTTTACAAAGGGACTTTTATTGCAATCTTATCTACTTTCAGTACACATCTCTCTATATCAGCTGGATGATGCGAATAAATCTCTTGTTTAACCCGGGTATCTGTGTAAAGCTCTGCAGAAGGAGTTTCAGCAGATGGAGCTAGTGTGCTTCCAATCTTTGACAGCTGTGCTCAACGAAAAGGATGAGCAGAATCATATTCAGAACTGTGGCTGGGGATATGTCAGGGTCACGGGTGAAGATTTTCTTTTGGCTTAGTGGAAAAGTAGCAAGCATAAGAGGGAATTACCTATCATTTATCAAGTGCTGGTAGATAAGGGGAGGGCAGCTGAGTGATTCAGATACCAGTGATGTGCCATAATATGGGAAGTAACTTGAGAAGAATAACAATTATTGCATTTGTCTCCAATTTTTTTATGATATATTGCTAAAGAAGATGTATCTGTGGAGCTGCAGTCACTTAATTTAAGCCTGTACTGACCTGAAGAATGTACTTCAGTTGTTTTCTCTGACAAGAGCCTTGTGCAGTCACTGACACTTACTGAGATTTTCAAGTAGGGAGATGCTAGAAACACCCCTCTTCCCAGCAGAGTGGTCATAAGATGTGCAACAATTAGTAAAAATTAAGCCTGTGGTTCTTCACTTTGTAAACCATGAATTTCCACACTGAAGTCCAGGCTTCTTGGCTCCAGAGGTACCTCCAACCTCCCCAGCAGTCAGGGTGCTGATTGCAGTGGGACCTCATCAACAGTTCCCATTCAGATCAAGGTCTTCTCCTTTTTACCTCCAAACTTATTTAACAGGTCCTCTCCCACAGAGTTCTTCCTGCAATAGGAGTTTTTATTGCATGAAGGCCCATAGCTAAAGGTCACAAAGAAGGAAAGGACAGGTTCTTGGATATAATGTGCAGGTATGTAGCACCTATAGTCTGTGTAGAGCGCTACAGCTGTATCTGGCACATGCAGAGGCCCATAACCTACACTGAGGAGTGCAGGTGAGGGACACAAAGAGATGGGCGGAATTGTCTGTACTGTGACACTTGTACTGGGTTCAGTTTTCAAGGTCAGTGGCTTTCATTTGATGTACTAGCAAGCACAGAGGGTTGGAGCTTCTCACAAATCCCGCTTCAATGCAGTGCTAGAGGCTAACAGCAGGGAAAAGAAAATGCTCGGAGTTGTTAGCCAATTTTTGGTGTGGTCCTGCCATCCAAAGAGCACCTGAGAGGCTTGGGGTTCAACATGCATATCCATACATTCAGGCTGGGAAAGGGAAGGAAGGCAAGGAAGCAAAACGGTTCAGGAAACTTTCCAGGATTTTCTCTTTGTGACATTAACTTTCTAACAGCAAAATATGCAAATGCTGGTGGCATCCTGATAAGAGGAGAGCTATGTGCTAGTTCAGAAGTTAATACATGGTGTCGGTACTATCACGTTGTACCTTCTCTGCAGTTCTTCAGTTCCTACATCGTGATTTAGTGTAGCACATTATAAGAGCAGTGTGTGAAAGTTTCAAGGCCATCATTGGTCATTGTTACAGCAGCATAACACTGACAAGCAGCTGATGGAAAGAAAGGTTTTATTGCTGCACTGTTCTCTCCTTCTTGCCTATTTAGGTCTTGAGCTTCAGCACTTTAGTGACTCCATACGCTACTGAATTCTTGAACAAAGTTTCAGTGGGTATAAAGTAATGCATTATTGTGTTATATGCATGTCTGATACCAAAAGGACACTTTTATTTTACTATAAATTGCCTACCGCAGCAACCAAATGAGCCATGGTTTTTGCACATACGCATAAATTTTTTGTTTGGGTTTTGAATTCACATTAGTTAGATTCTAAAAATCTAATTGGAATTTAGTTATCTTTAAGAGATTGTCCTGTGCAAATTTGAATCTATTTTTAGTATTTCAAAATTTTTTTTCCATAAATTGGCCAGTCATGAACCCTTACTGGTGATTACTGCCCTCAAGATACCAGGAATGTAGTATAAAAATGTAGGCAAAAAAATTCGTCATATATCAGAATCTCCTCTGGGTTTTCATGTGGCCAGTACTAGTTACATGGAGCATACATCCACCCCTAATTATATTTGTAATGTAATTTCCTCTAAAGGAGTCAACACTGTAAAGTGTTGCTTAGTTTTCCTTGCTACAATAAGTCAGCTGAATAATGACAATAAATCTTGGCTGGAAACCCAGAGATTTGGGGGCTGCACCAGGTGTCTGACAGAATTTCTGAATGACTAGTGTTTGTATCATTTGTTGTCTTGGTTTCTAAAACAGTACTTGTGTTTATCTGTTTTTGTAAATTCATTGAAATCAATGGATGAAAAGTGTGGCATAAAAGTTTGGTTTAACATTGCAGCATTATCTACAAAAGAATATGTTCACAGTTTCCTTTTCAGCCATGAATGACTTGTCCATTGAAAAGCTGGTTCACAATAAATTAGAGACTGAATTTACAGCAGGTGATTTACTCTGCACTGGCTCCAGGCGAGAGCATTCTCACTATAACTACACATCTCACCCGGCTGCAGCTGTTCCCAGGCTCCTGCACTGCCAATGGAGAGCGTACTGCGAAGGGAGAGTCTCAGAGCATGTAAGTTAGACATGGTGTGATCTCCACTCTACTGAAACTTCTTTCTCCCCTCCTCCCCAACTGCAGAATCTGGGGAGATCAGCTTACACTTCAAGCGTTATGATACCTTTCCTTCTCACCTGCTCTGCCTCTTATAATTATCTGCGAGACAAATTCTTCCACAATTTATTTTGGAATTAATTGTACATGTTCTAGGGGGAATATTCATGGGGCCCAGACTCCCTCTACAACTTAAAGGACAAAAAGATAAATTTATTTAGGAGAGTAAAAAAATAGGAGACTGCCATAGGCATAACAGAGATGTCTCTGCTTCTCTCTTTCTTACTGTCCTTCGGAGCATAAAGTTAACCTTTGTGATGAGCAGATAAGGAGGTGGATTGAAGAAACTCACAATTCACATCCTCCCTAATTCACAGCACTCACTAACTCCTCTGTGTTGTCAAACCAAAGTGATATACAGCTTAATAGCAAAAATTCCATCTTAACAGAAACTCCCAGAAAATGAATCAGGGTCCTAGGGACAAAGACTCCACGTTTACTCTTGGGAGTTGCTAGTATCCCAGGTATTACCAGTGGAACACTTAAATAAGCAACTTACAGTATTATTTTCCCAGCTGTAATACTTCATGAAGCTAAGAGTACTTTTGGTTCTTTACTACTGTGCAACTAAGTACTGATAAGACTATTGCAATGAAATATCATTTTCTTACTGATGCCACAGTTTTACGCCCATGTGACCCACCAAAACTGTAGTATGCATAAAAATAGCTTTAAGGAAAAAGGGGTCATATATATGGCTAACAACAGCACCTGGGAGACAGACCTGTGCAAAGACTAGTGTAGGAATTGCAGAATTTGCTAATAAATGATTTCTGTCAGGTTCTTGGCAACAATCAGATAAAAAAGGCTGTAAATCTACTGCAAAGAGAAGTAGAGATGTTGTTTTTTGGAACAACAGATAAAGTCTGACTACCTAGAGAAGAGATCTGAATTCTGGGTTGGCAAAGAAATCTTCTTGACAGTATCAGTAAAGCACTCATTAAGGATTGGAGACTGAAATGGGTACATGAAAGGAAAGAGCTTCTGTATTGCATTGGCTATGGCTGAAGAACCTCAACTGATTACTGAGCAAAACTTAGAACATCATGCCTTTGAATTATTCCTGCACACAAGTTCATGAACAATCACAGTGATGAATGAGATCTTAAATAGTTCTGTAAAATACCAGGAAAAAGATTCACAGTAACTGGAGAAGTCTTTCTAAAAGCTGTATGTTGGAGGTGTGGGACGGGATAGAGGAAGCAAGAGATTTAGCTGCTGAAATAGTTTTGATTCTTCTTTAATGAGGAATCTACTCTTATTTAGGTGCTCTAATAATGTAATGCTTCATTGGTTGTAAATGAAAAAGATTCATTGTTACAATATAAAAGGATCTTTCTCTGTCCTGTGTATTCTAGGATCTAGCTGTTACGACCTGCTCTAATAACAGAGGAGCAAAGTGAGCTCTCAGTGGATTATGAATCCTGAGGTTCAAAATGTTCCCCAAAACATGATTAAAACCAAACGAGGTTAAATGCTGATACCAAAAAACTGACATACTTTATTTAATAGCATAAGACGCAAAGAAAAAGAAAGAGAAAGAAAAAAATAGAAAAAGAGGTGTGGGGGGAGGACAAGGAGAGTGACAGACAGATTAAGTAGAAACATATCACCCCTCCACAGGTCCTGATGACGTTTTGTTGCTTCCCTCCATCTGGTCTTCTTGGTGGTGAGGGTTGCCTGCTGAAAAGTATAGAATCCAATGGATTAATGTATGTTTGGGCCAGGTGGGAACACCCAGGTACCTTGCCTGCAGGGAGGCAGTCTGACACTGTCCCTTGCAGGACTGGATCTGTTGCATCACATTTGCATCATGCACAGTGCTCTGTGCAGGATCTGGGGAACCATTTGGGGGGCCTTTGACAGACCATGACACTCCCTCAGCTGTCCCTCACGTGAATGTCACACAGATGTGGCTCTCCCAGAGTGAGGGCCCCTGCAGCTGGGCTGGTCTGCATCAGCGGAGGATGGGGATTCACTGCCTCTGACCAGAGGCTTTTTTGCCATAGACCCAAACCCCCCCTCCTCCTCCCTTTGATGGGCAGCTCTGTGCAAGCCTGGGAGCAGATAAGGCTGGGGTTGTGTCCTCCACTCCAAAGCTGCTGGGTTTGGCTCTCCTGTGAATATTTACCCATTACTTCCCAGACCTTAGATGCTTAAAACAATAGTGTCACTTTCTCTTCTCTCTATCCCTCAGGCAGTTTAACTCACAGTTCAGGGTTTCGGTCAGGAGGCCCATTCAGGGTGGGCTTCAGAGGTGCAGCTTCGTTATACAGCTTTGCTGTAGTAAGCAAAAGTCCTTCATAAAAATGCTTAAGCCATAAACCATAACATTTCAGTCTCTGACACTAGCATAGTAGGATTTGGTGTTATTAGCTATGTTAATATAAACAATTATTAATAATGGAACCAATAAATCCCCTCAGCCAAATGTACTCTGATTTTATGGATTGTTTTTTTTTTGAAGTTAGCTGAAAACTATTCTGCAGTAATTTTTAAACATTTTCTCCCCCAGTATAAATATTTTTCTCTTTCTTTTCCCTTTGCATACTTGATTTTTTATCATTCTCCATCTATTTTCACTGATGTGAAAACAAGCAAAAGAAATGCTTTTCAACTTTTTCGTTTTGTACTTAACTCAGCAACTACACATGGAACAGATGGAAAGTGTCCTATGCAGTATATTTCATCTGAATGACTATTCATGGGGTGTGTATCTTAGAACTTTCTTTCTTTTTGATTAATATTCAGTTACATATCATTTTCTCTGCAGATTAACATAAATGCACAGACACATTTTTTCTTGGGTCAAGGCTCACCAAAATGCAGCTGACAAGACACTTATGACCCATTAAGCCCTTGTATGAGGTTCACAAATTACTTATGTCCTTTTGTCCACCCTCAACAGAACAAAGGCATAGAATCACAGAAGGCTTGGGGTTGGAAGCTTGGGGACATCTGGATGCCATCTTATCCAACCTCCTTGCTCAACCAGGGTTGCCTGGAGCAGGGTGTCTAGGACTGTATCCAGATGATTTTGAATATCTCTAAGAATGGAAACCCTGCAGCCATCCTGGGCAGCCCTTGCCAATGCTCAGTTACCCCCTCGCAGTAAAAAATGTTTCCTGATATTCAGAGGCAACCTCCTGTATTTTGATTTGTGCCCATTGCCTTGCGTCCTGTGACTGGGCACTGCTGAAAAGGTGCTGGCTGCATTTGAACACACTGCTTTGCATCCTCCCTTGAGTTATTTATATACGTTGGTAAGATCCCCCTGATACCTTCTCTTTGCTAAGCTGAAGAGGCAATTTTTTTGGTCTATGTTTGAAAGCAAGGCAGGGTGCATACCATTAAATAAGCCAAAGCCGAGAAAATGGGTTTGACCATTACACTATAACCATACACACTGTTTATCTGTTTACATGGTTCATGACTTTCTTGTGGCTTACTAGATTGTCTAGACAATGTCTGATCAAGGTTTCAGACACCTCGTACCAAGGACTGTTCCCACAATGCAGGATGGATGGGACTACTACCAGGTTTGTCTCCCTCCCCTCTCTGCAGTCCCCCAGGTCTGTGTCAGAAGGCTTTGTACCCTCAGATATCCTTCATGCTCTGCTTCAGGGCTATTGCACATTCCTTCAGGCTCATATTGTGAAAATGCCTCTTTAGCTATAAAGCACTACATAATGTACAGAAACTCAACATTTCTCCTCGGAGCAGTTATACAGGACAGGAATGGAGATGTATAGGACTGCATAGGTAGAAAATAAAATGCTTCTTACGTAGAAATTTAAGTCCATTCTTGCTACCTTATGTTTTGGGCAGTCAACCTTACAAAAATGTCGTGCTGTATAGAAGGCATCAGCAATATTGCTGAAAAGCATATTCAGCAGGAGAAAAGAAAGCATGTTAAACTTGATGTAGCATAGAAGAGGGTACTGATAACAGGAATGCTGTTTTCATCTGTGGAGTGATGGAAAAAGTCTCAGAGGGCCTTGATGCTCTTTAGAGCCTCAAAGATCACCTTGATTCAAAAAATAGCTATTCTGAGTGCCATACTGTTGATGAAAACAACACATGGAAAGTTCATCTCTCACTGGTGTCATAACAGATGGTGCCTCCTTTATGATGGTGAGATATAAGGGTGTTGCAGCACTTAAGAACAAAAATTGTTGTAGAGTATGGAGATGAAGACACTGTTTTATTCATTAGCAAACTCTTATCGCAAACTACTTAAAATAGAGCATGTCATACACATTGATGTTAAATGTATGAAAGTCTCCATACCCAAAAGTCTAGTCCTCTGTGGAAGACCATGAGGCTGAACCTCATGATGAGAGGATGATGTATATTCACAGCCATTCAGCACACTTGTGTTGTTTTGTTTTATTGGAGGCCATAGATGTATTCCTGCAAAAGAGAAGTAAGGATAACAACGTCTGCAAGGCTGGGACTGCACAAACCATTTCAGCTTTTTTCATATCTCAGTGAAATGAGTCAGAAGATTTGCAGTGGCAGAAGTTCCCATCTGCCCTAACTGACTGTATGAAAACTTTGAAGGGAAACCTCAAAGCATTGCAGAAACATCAGAAGCATAGTGACACTTCCAGGTTGCAGTAAAGAAGAATTAATGGAGAAAAAGCTTTTTCATTCAGAATGTGAGAACCAATTGTGCCCCAAGAAATGCTCCAGAATATGTGCAGATACATCTTTTTGACTTGAAGTGGACCGTGAAGATAAAGATAATATAATATGATTGATGTCTGGCTGTTTTCTACAAAAACTTAAATTATGAGCCTTCTTAGTGATTGCTGGCACTCCTACGAGATTATCCTTACTTTTCAAAGTATATGTAGATGTGAGCAAATATCCTTAAATACAAGTATTAATAAATATACTTTGGGATCATGACACCAGTGGTCACTTTATATCAGTCTTCTTCATTACATCAAGTTTTAAAGTCATGTTATTGCTAATAATCAGCAATAAAAATCTGTTGTGGAAGTCCAAGTCAATGATAAATTCAACAACAACACTGAATTCTCCTTGTACAATCTCTGTGTATGTACCACCCTATATCTGTGAATTTTTCTGAAGTCTCATATTGCAGATGGGATGATTTTCTATGACTCAGATCCTGATACCCTATCAGATTATCTGTCCTGAATAAATTTGTGGGGGAAACACCTGAAATAGATGCTTTCAGGGTAGCAGTCAGATTTTATGATTCTGTATCCTTCCTCTTTTCTGAGTGCTCCAGATGAGAAAAAAAATAAATGGGTCTGATTAACAGAGAATGAGGGATCATCAGGAATTCATGTCATCTTCCCCGGGAAGCTATTTCTGATAGCAGTGATTCTACAGCTGATTAGATAGTATAAAGAAAAAGTAATGTGTATCAAAACAGCAAAAACCTTTCAGAATGTCCCTAACAACCTCCTAGGGGACAGCCCCATGATTTCTAGCAAACAGAGTGACTGCCTCTCTGGAAAGACTCTAGCTTTTAATAAGGGCAAAAATTAATGTCTGCTGCAAAGAATGCCACTTTAGACACAAATGAATGCAGCTGGTCCTACGAAAGCAATAGTACATGTTATTCAGTACTGCCAACACTGTGCAAGACTTGCTTGAAAACTCTTATTTCAGATTCAGAGAATTGTCTGCAGATCAATTTTTCCCAGCTCCTGCCAGTGTCTCTCCTCCATCTGAGCATGGAGTCAGGTCTTGAAAATAATTTTCTCTTTATTTTTCTGAGAGAACACATTAAGGAAGGAACTTACCCTTTCTCTTCCATTATTCAATGCTGCTCTTTGTTTACATGTCTTTTCCTGCTTCCTCTCACAATGGGGACTGACAGTTTTCCAGCTAGCTTCTTATCTGGAGTTCAAAAAGTTTTTAATTTGCCTGACAGTTTCAGTTGGCTAAGTTAAGATATATCCATCTTTCTTTAATCTTTTCAGAATTGCTGGCTTCATAGGTTATTTCTCTTAGCCAGCAGAGCTGTTATGGTGGCCCTGGTGTCCAGGTCTTCTGCTGGTTTTTGTTGTGCTTGTTTTCAGTTGCACAAAACAGTCTGGGGTGGGGGGTTGTAAGGTGTTTGTCTTTCTGAAAATGTCTTTCCACCTTGCTGTTTTCTTTTGCTTTACAGTTAAGTAATGCCACACTGCAACAAGTAAGATATAAAATAAACAGATAATTCTGAATTTTGCAGATTCTGTAAACTTTGGGTTCCTTAATTGTCTACACTCTGTGAACTCAGTCTGTTGAAAGAAGTGTCCAGCAAGCTAAACTGAGAAAGTCAGGAAAAGCAGGTACTATTTTATGTCTAAGGTATTGCTTTGGCAGTCATCTCAATAGTTATGACCAAACACAAGTTTTTCTTTCTATATGTAGAGAAAAATGTGTGTGTGTATGTAGATTTTATATTTTCATATCATGTATACACATACATAGGTAATTCTAGTTTATTCAGGTATTTTTACCCACTGAATCAAGACTAGATCCCTTCTTCAGTTTGAGAGATAGACAAATAGAAGTTTGTGGATTAAGGATTTGAGAACCTCACCACTCATACTTGTTTGTGGGAGCCAGTAAAAGGGACAGACCCCGAGAGAGCTCCCCAGGTTAAAGTAACTAAAAAAGCCTCCCCTAGGATGCCCTGTTCTGTTATGGAAATGTATCCCAGTTCTGCTTCCCCAGTTCGCCTCTCCGTCCCCTTGTACCTTGCCTGCTCCTTCGGAAAGGTCTCCCTTCCCCACTCTCCCATTGGACCTTGTTCCCTGCCACTCACCCGGATTCTCCCATTGGCTCCTGTACCCTAATCCCGCCTATGTACTACCCCTGCTGCTTTCCCTGCCCCTATAGATAGGCTGAGATTTTCCATCCCCCTTGGTCTTTGGTGCTTGGTCCCCTTCACAGATGGGGGGCGAATAAACCTGTGCCGTGGAATTCCACACAAAGACCCTTCCTGCCTCCTTGCCGTCGGCTTGTCGAAGAAGCTATCCGGAGCGTGTGTGTCTGTGTGAATGCAGTGGCTGCCGAGCGACTTTCTGTTAAAGTCGGCTCCGGAGGTCGTAGCACCCCACCAGAACACCCCCCGGATCACGACACTTGTTCTGTGAAGAGCATAGTGTGTCTTGGTTGTGGCTCCATCCTGGAAAATATAAAAGCAGCAAAAACTCTTAAGTCATATGTATCCAGTATTTCTTCGTGAGCTATAAGCAACAATGGAACAAGGAAAAGTTGTGATGTTACTTCTGGCTCTGGGAAATAGCCTTACACTTGTTTATAACAAATATATAAATATATGAAGACTGAGTTGCTATAATGTTTTTCTTTAAGACACAGTTTAATTATTATTTTCATTTAGTGTTTTTGCTGTTTGTTTTGTTTTTTTCCTTTTTACTTTCAGATATGGCACCTCTTCTTTATTGTTTCCTCATCCTGAAACAATGACGTTTTTGTAGCCTGAGTTTTCTTAAAAGTGGGAAGAGTAAGCAGCTAGTGCTTAAAACAGCAGTATGCAATACCTGTTGTTATGTGCACATGTGGATGCAGACCCAAAAGCATCTTTGGCCAGAAGAGACAACTAATTAAAGTACGCAGCAAGTTTCAGCTCCCCTGCCTTAGAGTTATGTACCTTTTAGAGTAAACAGTGTACTTGCTAAATACAACCAGTTACACTTTAATGGAGTTTGTGACATACTGAAGAAAAAGCTAGAGGGTAAGTGGAATAAATTAGCACCTGTTTGGTCCTTGGATATCATGAGTTTACATATTGTTGGAGAATTACAGCAAATAATGTTGCTGCAGGATTTTGTCTGAGTACCTGTTGTGTTAGCAGATTAGGGCAGCTGAGCTCCAGGATCCTTGGGGTTCTCTTGCCTCACACAGTCCTTGTTGGGAAATTTGCAGCTACCTTATTTATCTCAGCTTTGTTCCAAACAAACCTTGAAAGACAGTGGAATAAATTCAGAGCAAAGGGGTGATTCACAATCTAATATCAAATATTCATATCTGTCACTGAATCCAGGGTCTCGAAAGGAGAGGATGAGCTCTTCTACTGAACACTCTACATTGTGTAAAGCAAACACAAAAATACAGTAAGTAAATGGGGAAAAAAAACACCAAACATCCAAAAGAACAAACCAAAGAAAAACCACAAACAACGACATCTAGAGAAACCAAGTTTAAATATGTTGAACAACTGCAGTCATTTTTGTATGTTTCTATAAAATAATGGGGTGCTGTATCTCTGGGGCCAGGGTGGTGCTAATATGTGGAGCTAGAGAGGGGACAGATGCTGAGACTTTGCTTCAGCTTACAGTGTGGCTCAGGGGGACTGTACTGGCAGCACGTGTTACTCAAGGAAAGATGAAGGGGGCCATCTCAAGAGGGTTTGCTGTTTTCCCTCTCAGGCTCCCCAAGGCCAGTGTTTCTTAACATTCAGGAGTAAAACTTTGAGCATTGCCAACACAAAAATATTATGTTCTATGATGTGTCACACTCCTTGCAAAATGAAGATGTAAAAGGGCTTTATTTTGTATTTATTAAATATTCACAAGAAACATTGCTATTAACTGATACCCTATTTGTCCATTTTGTCAGACCTCTAATTTACAGCTTCAACCACCTTGACTCTACTTAGTTTTCTATAGTTGCACGAACAAAGTAAAAACGTAGCTGAAAAAAACCAGTGCACCACTTTAAAGTACAGGCTCTAAAATACTTTAAAACTACTCTTTTTTTGCCTTTTTTCTTACTGAGCCAGATGACAAGTCCTTGCTTGATAACTGCTACTTTTTAGCTCTCAGATTTCTCTTTTAAACCTCATTAAACATTATCAGATCCTTGAAAGATTCAGTATGTCACTTCTCACCCTTTCTGTGTTTAAGGGGATTACCAGCTCTACCAACCAACTCACAAATACTTCTCTTTCTCAATAATTAATAATGGACTAAATTTTTTTTGTCATCTGTTCTCTTTGCTCGTCTCAAATGTTTCAGCACATACATAAGCTCTATATGCAGACTCATACAGCAACTTTCAAGAGATGATGTAAACAGACAGCTTTCTCTATTTCTGAGACCAGAACAGGGCCACAGCCACAGTATGGTGTTGAGGTGCTCCCCCCTGTAACACCCCATCATCTATGAGGTGCTCAGGTCACAGGCTCCTTAAGTCCTATAATTTTCTTGTAGAAAATCTAGACCTTCACTGCCTGTTATCTTAGTTCATAACTCTATATTGGCATCAGTAACCCCTCTACAAAGATTGGTGTCACCAACTAGCTCCCACCCCATCTTCTTCCAGGATTTTGAATTGCAAGCATTCAGAACTCGTAAATCAGTCTAATAATATAGCAGAGTAATCAAAAAAAAAAAAAAAAAGGATGGTTTAAAAAACTAACTTTGGGACTGCTCTGTATTTTCTTTTAGTGCTGATATATTAGAGACTCATTGTTCTGATCCCCAGAATGAGGAAGTTGGGGTTTTTTTTACATATTTAATGTAAACTGAAATTCCCAGTAGTACCATGATACTGATACAGTGAGACTCACTGAAGAAATGGATATAACTGAGTTAATGAGATAGGAGAAAGGCAGAAGAAATGGTTATGCAGCTTCCTGAGTAACATTTCTCTTGAAAGAGTTTACTGTTATTTTGCTGTTTGCCCTAAATATGGAGTAAAGGTTGGAACAAGGTAGCAGGGTAAAAGCAGTTAGTAGAAATAAATTAAGCTATTTAATGTTTTATACATCTGCATTAGAGTTTCCTGTAGAGGTTATTACTATAATGCCTAAGTGTTCTCTAAGTAATTTAGATGTGCTCTGTGGAGGTCTTAATGCAGTTCAGTTGAATTATCTCTTCTTTTCTCAGTAGAGAGACAATACTCAGGTGCATCCTTCTCCACTTTTCTTCCTTGCTATGTCTTACTCATGCTGTTAATAGTGGAAAAGCTTTCTTGGAGAATATAATTTTGCATGCGTCTTGATGGTGGTCAGATGTGTCTAGAAGCTGATTGCATTGCTAACCCCTTCTAACTCTGAATGTTTCCTGGTTTTGGTCTTTGTGCCCTTTACCTTTTATGACCTCTCTAGTGCAGCATAGCCAAGCATGGTCAGAGATGCACTCGCTTGGGGTTCCACGTGACTTCTAAGAGGAGAACCTACCCTAGAGTAACATAAATACCCGTGAACTGAGAGAAATGAGCCCAAGCATCATGGTTTTCAGTCACAACACTAGTCAGGAGGCAGCACTCATTGACCAGCAGAAGCCTCTCAAATCTCTGTAGAGACCCACTTCCCGTAAAACCGCGTGGAATAACGCAATACAAGGTTAATGCTTCCAGACCTATCTCAACAAATCAATTCATTTGCTTTAGTGCAAACTGTGTATGTGGAGTACAAGGACTTTTCATCAGAACTGCACTATTTTAGTACCTAGGAAGGTTGCAATAGGAGGCTTGGTGCCTAAGTGCCATTGAAATGCGATACTGAAAATCTCATAAGGCATTCATCTACCTCTCCTAATCCCTAATTATTTCTGTGTATTCCCTTATTAAAAAGCTATGCTTCCTCAGTACTGCATTTTTGTGCTCGTTCCAATATGGCACTCTGGCAACATAACTATCCAGAAATGGCCTCTCCTGTGGTTAGTACTGTTCCTAAACAGCAACTGTATTTGCAGAGAAGAGATGTACATGTTCACTTCTTTCTTCAGTGTTTTTACACACTTGTTACAATTATAAATGTTATTTGGTTCTACCTGTAATACACTGTCTTTCTCTAGTACACTCATGGATACTCACTTTTCCAGTAGTGTATGAAAACCTGCCAATGGCTATGTAGTAATATATATTTTTCCATTTACAAGATAATGGGAAGATGTATAAAATATAGATGTATTTGATTGCACTCCTTCCCTTCTGCCTTTGATGTCAATGTTCTTCTTAGGTGAACAGTTCTCAACCTTTGACAAACTGAAACCATTAGCTGAAACCATTCAAGCTGTAATCCATATTCCTCTCAGCCATAATGAAACTGAAGTGGATTTTAGCTTTTTGAAGATTGTTTTTGTTTGCTGAGATATGACCCTATGTCTGAGACCACTTGTTTTAAATTAAGAGCAAATCTGAGAAAGTGATGCATGTATATATGTGTTCATAATGCTTCTAATGCCATCGATGTTCGTCTTTTGACAGCAGAGATACTTAATTTTGGAAAATGCATTCATGCAAAGAATACACAATAAGAGTTATTATCTGCTAAAGTTTCTCTTACACTGTCTTCCTTTCCATTTTCTATGTTTTACAACAATGTTTGGGAGGTTTGGGGGTTTTTGTATTCTTACTGAATCTGAAAGAAATGCTGAAGTCAAAGGCAGAGATGGGCTATTGTGAACTGTTCAACCATTATTTTGACTCTTTCACTTTGTAATTTATTCTTGATAATTCTGTCTCCTCTTCAAGATGTCTGATGTGAGACTCATTTAATGAACAGCATTAACTGGAAGATTTTTAAAAACAATTGTTGAGGGGATGGTATAAGGACTTGTCTTGCCTGGAAAGACTTTAATACAGCTCAGGACCATTTCAGAGGAAAGGCAGGTGTAATTTCTAGACCAGTGACATTATCAGCTTCATCTCTCTAGGTTTTGTTTGAAGGAGCCTAAATATTTACAGGTCTACAAGAACATGCTTGTAACACCCTGAAAATATTCTGCTACTGGTCTGGGATTGACAATTCAGGATGTCATTTGGTGCTCTGAATGGCGTGTGTTCCAGTCTAATGCTGCCATCAGACCTGAAATCTGGGATCTTCAGCTTGGTCCAGAGCTGTGAGAACTTTAGAGATTTATTTAACTCAGAAGCTGGAACTGGAAGATGAAACAGTGGAAAACAGCCCTGTTTGAATAGATTCTATACAGATCCAGTAGTTACCTTCATGGACCCTTCTGAAATCTGATTTTCTGCTCTGCAAATAATACATGATAATACTATTTTTCAAAAGTTGCCTTATAGTAAAAGTCTGTAATTCTGGGACATGTGTTGGCTGGTATTTATACCAGAAATCTTTATACATGAAAAGCAGAAAACACCACTGAAATTGCTGGAGAATAAAACTTGTCAGCAGTATTTAGTTTTTGCGAGAAGGCACTAGAGATAAACTATGAGAATTTGTTGCTGTGTTAAGCAACACATAAGTCTGAGAAGCTCAATTTCAGTCCACTAGAGGTCTGTGAAATCACTTCCCAAGTATGTTTTTAATCTTGTTTTGCAGCAACCTTGCTGAGTCTGATACAGTTAAAATAAAAAACTTTTGATCGAGTTTGTATTGTTCTTAAACAAAGGACTACATCCACATAGAGTTCTATTTAAGAGATGTATCTGATTTAGAAAACAGTCCTAGCTGATTCTTTATTCTTGGATCAGCACGGGGAATAGCTCTAACTACTGATTGACTAATATTTTATGTAAAATATTGGCTTTCCTTGCAAATGGTCATTTTTTCAAATAGGAAGAGAGGACCATGTGGTGCAGAGAGTTCATTAGCATGAAATACCCACTCCATTGTGGTTCTTCATAGTGCTAAATTTACTTAAGTGGAAAAGGAGCCAAGATCCATGGCCTTGCATGGCTAATGAGGTTTTCCAGAGCACTGAGAGGACACAGGTGGTTATCTATTAGCATCTAGCTCAGACAGTTTGACTTGCTTTCAAATCGCTTGTTAAGCCTCAAAGCTTAGGTTCCAAATATATCTAGGGTAATAGTTTTTCACTTTTTTGGTGCTATGCTAGCTAATTTCCTTTAGTTTCTATTCTAATTATAGTTATATGAGAGCATATTTTATCCCTAATTTTATGCTGCATGTGTAGTCAGTTTAACTTGGCGAATAAAAACATCTGAAATAATGCTCTAAAAGGCATTAGTAAATTTGTGATTTTCGTAATAAAACCAGTGCCTGGTGTTAGCATTCAAGAGCATAAGCACAGCATTAGAAATCATAAGATAATTGTGGCTATTCAGAAAGGTACAGGTAGGCTCCATACATCCTAATCTTTAATCCCACTTGCTGCAGTTCAAAGAGAGTGATTGTTGAGGGCATAAGATGTAGCAAAAATGATGGTATTCAAAATTGCCTGAATTAATTTGAATGTATTATTTTCATCTCTGCTCAGGATTCAATATTTCACTTGGTTTCGGTTAAATTCTTTGTATTTGGTTGATATTCAGTATGTAGTTCATTCGTGCATTGCTAAAGAGTGCTACTGCACAATGACTTTTCGTGCCTTGAAATATAATTAATGTAAAGCTGAATATCATTGATAAATGGAGGCTACTTATCAGTATTTAGCATATAGGGAAATATGAAAGGGAATAATGTAATTTGTCTAAAGCAATTAGTTGTCTAAATTAGAGATAAAGGATTAAGGATGAGACATTTAAAGAACCAAACAGAATAAATATATAAAATGTTCAAAAGTACAAACATGACACTTTTAAGTTGGTAGCCCATTGTAAGATAACAGGAGCCTTTGTATTTTCTGTGGACAAACATAGAGTACACAGTATTAAATGATGCCTAGGTGTGATACACATAATCACCTTAGAAAGTAATAGGAAAGGCTGCAATTGAAGTCTTGAAACATGCTCACTGTGGCATGTTTCCACTAAAATGAGTGGTGACCACTGGCAAAATATATGAAGAGCCAAATCCTCCACTTTGAGATCCAGAAAATAACGTATTAAACTGCTTACAGCAATGTTACTTTTTTTGTCTGAAATATATTGTGCTGGCTCTTAGACTGGAGTGCACTTCAGCTGCCAGGAATCTGATCTAATGAGTTTTTAGAGGGACTATAGGATAAAGTCTGACCAAGGACTAGTGCTGGGCTCTGTCCTATCACCTGGATGTGAGTAACAGCAAATGTCAGTTGGGTCAGGAAGCTATACCAAATATCTCTGGGCACTATTTTTAATATATATTAAAAATGCAAATTTCCCTTTCCTTCTCTCCCATGTTTCCAAAGGTGATTCAGCACAGATGTAGCATCATCTGCATATTGCTCCACCAGTCCCTTGGAAGCCTAGTTATCAGCACTTGTATCACAAAATAGAAAGGTAAATTTTTGTAGCTCTTTTTCTCAAGGAGCAAGAGAGGAGAAACTCATACAAGAGTCTGTGCTGTTTAGAAGGTTGTAAGAAAATCATCATTCTACTTTGTGGGTCTCCCAGAAGAGACAATTACAAGATCTATGTGAATGCTAAGAAAACCTATGGGCTACCTCCCTAAAAGAAAATATAAGGTTACCAAAGAAGAGTTCATGCACAGTTGAAACTCTTTTCCTGGTCTTTTAAAGTAGATGAATGGTTTCAGTACTTGGGTGACACAGCAAACATGACCTTTATTTGAATAAAAGATACTGTTACAGTCTGTGCTGGAGCTTGAGAAGCAAGTAAAAGAGAATGACCCTGATCTAAAGGACAGAACCAATTACAAAACAAGGCCCTTCACTGAAACAAGAATCCAACTTATTTTCCTCATTTCTGTGAAACACAGGATGGTGTAGCTACCATCACTACTGCCATGAATAGGCTCTGGTATGATAATGAAGTGAAAGTACCTTTGAAATAATTATTTATGTATCATTTTTCAAACAGAACATAGAAGATATTGGGATGACTTTGTAAATTTATTTTATGGGCAATTTCACAGCTTTTCTCTCCTGTTGAGAATTTGATAATGGATATTGATTGTCTCTAAAGTGAGTGCAGGAGTGTGTGTAATGGTATTGCTATGCTCTATTTGCTTTACATGCATTGTAGCTGAGAAAATAAATAAGAGTCCCCATGCTAACAATTATGTCACAGAGAAGATCACTTTTGCATTTCTTGATCATGGGAATATATTACTAAGAAAAGATGAATCCTAAATGCCCCATATAAAGTGTCTGCTCCCACTTGAATGTCTGCTTTTAGACTCAGAGTGCAAGACCTTAGACAGAGCTATTTTAATCTGTGATTCTAAAAGGTGAAAAAACCAAACTGCAATGATCCTGGAACTGCCTCTGGAGGAAACCTTGACCCTCTTTTTTTAACAGCGAACTGTACTTAGTGTAGACCTACTGTATTGCATACTATCAGTGTGTTTTGGCTGACTGCTGTGGCTGTCAACTCACTGAAATGGAAGAGAATCTGAGTGAAGAGTTGTTTTCTTCTGTCCTGAAAAGTACAGATGTGAAGGTCAGTGAAAGATCAAGGATGACTTCAACACTCTCTTTCCTTGTGTTGTGTGAAGTTTTAATGCCAATGAGTAGGAAAAAAGAGCAGATACACCTGCATTCAGCAGTACACTATGACTTGTATGTGGAAGTTACAGTGGTCTTTAGCTGACCATTGGTTTTGTGGGAATGTGGGCAGATCAGAGTCCTGAATTCACAAGGCCTGTGTGTCAAAAGTAGATGGGGCTTGCAAGCAGACCAGGAGCATGTTCCTATCAAATTGCATATGAACATTCAGCATGCTAGCTACAGCTAATCTGTTTTGTTTAAGTTACTCTGCTTGCTCTTGACTGTATGGGAAAACTGAGAAGAAAGTATTTTGATGACTTTTTCACCAATGTTTTATTAGACAATGTTATTGCCTCTGCATTTCTGATTAGTTCGACTATTTCTGTTTGAAGTTTTAGAGGATGGAAAGCATTTCCTTAAGAAAGTATGCACTGTTGTCACAGTCCAATACTCTGCAACTGGGTTCTTTTAGATATTTCATACGTAGACAGTGTAATGTTTAAAATCAAATTTACTTATTTGAAAATAGGTGATATTACATGAGATTTCCAAATCAGCAAAGTGATACAAAATATACTGAAAACACAGTACAAATCTAAGTTACACCTAGCAAAATATAACAACTGTACCGGGCATTTCCAGTCACCGGGAAGGAATACATGGCTGGAAGCCAGCTCAAGCACATAGCTCTCTTCAGAATACTTTTGCTATTTGTCTAGTATACTTTATGTTGGGCTGAACCACTTATTCACTCCCCAGCCTCCATGCTGGTCTGGCTCAGAAAGGGAGATATTTGCACTCTTTTAATAATTCAGGGAGAAACCCTTACACTAGCTGACCAGCTCAGCTCTTCGTAGCTGTTTCTCTGAAACAAAGGCTGCCTTCCAATCCCCTTTGTGCTGTGATAAAGTCGGCTTCTTTGCAACAACTGTGGGCAGTTGCAGTCAGTGTTACTCCCTGACCTTCACAGGCATGGCCCCGTTGCCCATCTTCTCTGAGTCTTCTTTGATTACAAGGTTTTATTGGCCAGTATGCAAAGCAGTATTTTTTGCTTTTTCTTCCTGTGCCGGTTTGGCCAAAATCTAGTAATATAGCCCCTGAGAGAAAACCAGGTTGCAACCACTCTTCCCCCCCACAGGGTTCGGGAAAAAAAAAGAAATTTTTCCTCGAAGGAAAGTGAAAGAGATAAAAACTATTTATTTTAACAAACACACAGGAAAAGGATAATGATGCTAAATAATGGATTAAAACCCCCGCTATAGAGAGAAACCTGGGAAGATTTCAGAGTCCTTCTGTAGGTGTGGTCTCTCTCCTCCTCAAAGCTGGTCGGTGAGGGCGTGGGCCCAGCCCCGGGCCTCGGGGAGAAAATTCTCCTGATGTGTTCTGATGTTGTTGAAACAGTTCAGAAGAGAAGAAGGGTAAAAAACCAAAGTCCCAGGAAACAAAATTCAGCTCTCCGTCTCATGCCAAGAGGAAAAAAAAAACCAGCTGGCTGAAGAAAAAGCAAACAGGGTGCTCCCTTCGTGCCTTCTGCAGTCAGAAAAATACTGAGGAGAGCAATCTCTGTGTCCTTGAGAAGCTGCTTTGGAAAGTTCATCTGGGTTTTTTTTTTTTCAATCTCAGTTTAAAGGCACAGAAAAGGCACACTACTACTTTTTGGGCATAGAGCATGATAGGGGATACACATGATAGAGTCACCCCAAGACACTTCCAAATACTGAAATTACATGATTCATAAATGTAATGGGTACAAAGGTAACTACAAAGTTAGTACTGCAATTCTCCAGGTTCTTCAGAGAACCCTTAGCTTTTCTATACCTACCTCTTTTAAAAAGATGAACACGTGTAGTGTTCTAATTGAATGTCTGAACAAATTCCTGTTTATATTGATACAGAGTTCCCAGTAGTATACCTCTGGTTGTGTCCTCGAAGAAACACCTATTTAACAAAGGCATGTAGCAGCTCACTACTGTAATGATCATCCCTCAAGAGGAATTTAATTTTTAATTAAGTGAAGCAGTGTGTTTATTCTTGCTACATAGCTGATTTATCAGGGCTTTGTTAGCTGTGTAGGGGAAAGAGACTAAATTAAACTCACCTTTAATAAGATGATGGGGAATTGACCTTTGCTGTCATCTGGAGGACAATATATAAACACAAATATTGAGGGACTTGTTCCAGAGAGGTTATATAACAGCCATTAAAAGGCATCTTAAGTAGTGGCAGATTGGTGGGAAGAAACTTAACCCACATGACTAAATGAGTTTCATGGAAATTGTTGAAGTTACGTCTCGATTATTAATGATCACCTCTGATAAAGAATCTAGTGTAGCACAGTCTACCTCTTCAGAAAAATCAAATGATCTTCAGGTCCCCTGATGTCAAAGTCCTTAGTAAAATACCTAGTTTATCACAAGATCACTATTATTTTCCTGAATATCTTAATTGGAAATCTGGGAAAAGAGTAGAAATAGCATGAAGATGCTTCTAGTAAAATTGCATTGCAGTGAAATCAGTAGCAAAACTATCAATTATTTCTGCAGGATGGAAATTTCATGAAAGATCTTCCTACTCCATCCCTAGTGCAGTACAGTATAATCTTTATGCTAGAGCTTCATTTGGAAAGGAAGTAACCATAATTTTGTCAGTAAAGTCCTTTTACTGGGATAAATAGATCTGAGCATACATGTCTTGGCAACTGTAAGGCTAGGGAATGAATTGACTCCATCAGGGTGCTGGTGACTCAAGGCAGAATGTATCTTAACAAATCATTCCCATAACAGCAACAAAATGATAACCTGACATGAATTTTTTATCCCATTTGTCTCTGAAAAAATGTACTTTGTGGGAAAACTGTTACATATTATACTTTAATGAGGGCATCATATTTTATGATAAGAGGTTATATTACTAAAAACATTTAAAAATATTCAGATGCTAGGAAATAGAAAAATATGAAGTTTACTTATGGAGTGATTTTGTGCTTTTCTTTCTTGAAAAATTTTTGCTTAAAACCTTTTACTGATAAATTACTCCTCTACCATTCAATCAGTAGAAAGAATAATAATTCAGCCTTTATATTCTCTTTTGTCTCCCCTAGCCATTTGAATTAAGCTGGTATGTGGTCTCTGTTCTCAGGACACCAAAGGGAATTAACCTCAGTGATGTTTTAGTTGTCTCTGTCCTCATTTATGCCTGAGGCACCACTCCAGGGATACAACTAGAAGGTAATTATCTAGACATTAGGAAGGGAAGTTAATGAATTGGAAAGCAGTATTGAAAGGTAGCCTTTGCTAACTAACACACACATTTTCTGGCTCTGTGAAATAATGTCCTTGGAAAGGCATCTGCAAAAAGGGAAGCCCTTTAGATACTTCCTTAGGGCTTTTATATATGCAGTTGCATATTGACTTACAGATGTGGACTCCTGAAACCATACAAAGTGACATTCCAGAGCAACCTTCCAGTACTCCTGGCAGGGCTGAAAGTCAAATTTGTTTTAAGGTGGATCCCATTTAGTTTGTAGAAGAGTTTATGTATTTGATAACTAGTAATTGGACTAGATCTGTTTCATTTTGCTTGGACTCTCTACACTACCTTGGGTGTGATCACCAAGCCTTTCAGTTTCCTGCATCTTTTGAGCAAATTGCTCATAACTATTTCATGATCACTTTTTTCTACTTGGGGAAAACTGAATCAAGGACCTTTTAAAACTGCAACAAATACTTACAGGGAGAATAGGGGAATATGAGATAGCTTTCTGCCTGATGCCCACAGCTAAGTTGCTCTGCCCTTTTATTTGCTAAGAAATGCATCTGGCATGTTGGAGAGATGTAGAGATGAGTGACTCACACTGCATATATGGCTTATGAAGTAGTCATGACTCTCCTTAGGAGTATCAAAAGATGCAAATCATACATGCATGCAACTTGAGGACCTGAACCTGCATAAAGCTACCTCTGTAGCCTTATATCACCATTGCCCATACAAAGAGAAGAGGAGGATGCTTCTCTGTTGCTTCCTCCTCCTGACAATACATGCCCAGAGGCTGAGAATGCACTCAGCTAATGAGGCCTCTCTGGGCTACGCCTACTGTCAGAAATGAGCAGCTTATTTTTTCTTGCTAGAAGAAAAGGAGGACCTGATTCCTAAGTAAGACGTCTCCTTTTCTCCTTGCTGGAGGAAGCTGCTCTGAACTTTGCTTTCCCCTGGTATCAACATATATATGTGCCCTTGTGAGGGCACACTGATTTGTCTCTGATTTGTGAGCTGGGTAGCTTGAGATGCCAGGGCCAGGCTGTTTGCCAAGTTCCTTTTGAGGTCTCTTTCCCACATGGCTTCTTACAGCAGGTGTTTTCATCATCCCTCGGGCATGAAGTTTGAATCACACTGTTGCAGCTTCAGAAGGTTCCAGCATAGGTGGTGAGATAAAAGGTTCTGCCATGAGGGCTCAGAGTTGTTTGTCTGTTCTGGACCCACTTGTTCATGCGAAGGTGTTAACACACCTGGAGTCTCTTTGGTTTACCCTAAAGAGGTGTCTTTTCACAAATGCTTGTGACTTGTTCTGCATTGGTCTGGGATCATAAGGTCAGTATACTACGGAAGCAGACATCATCTTTCCTTCTATTCAATAAAAGAAGTTGGCTAATGTTGTTGATTTGTCTTTTGTGGCAGCTCTGGGAATGTAAGCCTCTGGGCAAAGAGGGGATTTTCTTTGTGCTTTATTTCTTCATCTTTCATCTTCAACAAGCACAGGCATAATTTGATCTAAAGAAAAGTCACACGGTGATCTATTACATATTTTTTGAGCCATTGTTGCTGTATTGTAATGAGTACACCTCATAGACAACCAGAATCTCTGAGTATGCTTTAGTGACTGCATTCTGCCAGCAGATTTGTTCATATTCTGGGAGCTGTTTTTCCACTTCAGTTCCTTCTGTTCATAAATTTTCAAATATAACAACTTACACTGTGATTTATTGCTCCTAAGTATTGTGTCTACCACGTAAATTAAATCACAGAATGGGTCAGATTGGAAGGGACCACAGTGGGTCATCTGCTCCAACTTCCCTGCTCAAGCAGGGTCATCCCAGAGCACCTGGCACAGGATTGTGTCCAGATGATTCTTGAGTATCTCCAGTGAGGGTGACTCCACAAACTCTCTGGGCAATCTGTTCCAGTGCGTGGTCACTCACACAGTAAAGAAGTTCCTCCCTATACTCAGGTGGAATTTCTTGTGCATCAGTTTCTGCCTGTTCCCTCTTGTCCTATTGCTTTGCACCACTGGCAAGAGCCTGGCTCCATCTTCTTGACACTGAACCTTCAGATACTTACAGACATTGTTGAGATGCCCTCTCAGTTGTTTCTTTTTGAGGCAGAACAAGCCCAGCTTGGTCAGTCTTTCCTTGTAATAGAGATTCTCCAGTCTCTTAATCATTGCTGCCCTTCTGCTGGACCTGCTCCAGACATGCTACTCACCAGGGCTGAGTAGCAGGGCAGGATCACCTTCTTCAACCTCCTGGCAATGTTCTTCCTAACAAACTCCAGAACACCATTGGCCTTCCTGGCCACAAGGTTGATGGACAGCTTGTTGTCCACCAGGACCCCCAGATGCTCCTCCACAGAGCTGCTTCCCAGCAGGTCACCTCCAGTCTGTGCTGGTGCCTGGGGTTATTCCTCTGCAGGTGCAGGGCCCTGCACTTGCTTTCACTGGATTTCAGACAGTTCTCTGCCCTCAGCCTGCTGAGGCCCTTCTGAAGGACTGCACAGCTCTCTGGGGTTTGGGCTGCTCCTCCCAGCTTTGTGTCATCAGTGAAGTCACTGCAGAGGCATCTGCCCCTTCATCCAAGTCATTGATGGAGAAGTTACACAATTCTGTGCCCAGTATTGAACCTTGGGGGACCCCACTAGAGACAAGTCTTCAACAAGACCCTGTGGCACTGATTAGAATCCGCTGGGATCTGCCATCCAGCCAGTTCTCAATTCACCTCACTGTCCACTCAGTGGAAAATATAAATGAATACACATTAAGCATTATGATAATTGGCTGATGTTCCACAGGCTTTACACCCCAGCCTTCTGTTCTGTGCAGTTCACAGAATTCATACGTGTAGACTATGATGAATGATCAGGGTTGTAGAAGAAATATATTTTTCTTACTATCAAAAATTTTCAGCCTCTACTACTGACAGCGTTTTGATGTACTGAGAATCAGAATGTCCATAAACCACCTGTGCTGTAGTGGAGTTTGGATTTAGCATTTGAAATGGTGAGCTGAGTAACTACTGTCAAGAACTTAAAGTATTCTGCCTTCAATGGACATATTTTCCAGTAAAGACACTGTGTTATTCCCAAGCAGGAGGTATTTATTTCTCCTTTTTTTCTAAGAAAAATAGAAAGAAAATTTCTAAGAATATCATATGCTTTTCAAGGAATCTCTGTTGCAGAGTGATGCACAAAATGCATGACATGCATTTTTTCACATGTTTCTTATTATCAGGAAAATATAACAGGAATTCTCATTAGTGTTATGATTGGCTAATGTATTTCAGTCTTTTAAACTAATATATATTTTACAAATTTCTAATTAAAGTGCAATAATACTTTGAGAAATTACTCCTAACAAGACTGGGAGGGGAAAATTACAATTATTGTTTTCATATTATTTCCTGTTCTCTTAATCAATTCTGTATAAACCACATCAGGAAAATGAATTCTTAAAATATCCAGCTATGTAAGTTTAATCATCTGTGGAAGTCAACATGGGAACACTTTACAATTTTCAACACATCATCTATAGTATTTTTTTAAGAGATATTTTGTGAATAAATACATTAATGCTGCACGAGCCAGAAAATAATCCACGTTTTGTGTGTATGTACTACTTTTATTTTATGTGTTGTGATTCAAAAGGTTGAAAATATCTTTTTTTCATAGGGAATCATAGAGGTTAAAAGTACAGTTCACAGAGGCACTAACACGTGCTTTACAACAAACAAATTCAGTGTTTGCCAGGCTGTACCTTTGTGGGCTTGTTCTAGTATAGATGTTTGTCTTTTTGCAATGAGTGACAATGTTGACTCATGTTTCCCTTGTAATCCATTATAAACTGCATAACTTTTCTGTAGAACTGCTGTCTGGGTAATCATTCCTGATCCTGGGTCATGCAATTTATTATTCTTGTCTCTCTATGTGTACCCTTCCCTGCTCCACTGTATTACTTCTTTCAGCCTGTTTCCCTATTTATCGGGATGGTATTGAATTCTAATGCTGCTCTCTATCATAGCAGTGGTGTGTTCTGGTGTGGTATCATGTACTGATTTAGTGAGAATAATCTCTCTTCTACCCTTCAGGTCTTTAATATATGTAATAACTAATACAAATATATTAATTAAGACCAAATAAAGAACCCTGCAAAAGTACAAAATGTCTTTCCATTTTGGTAATGAACTAATGATATTCAATTTCTGGCTAACCATTTTCCAGCCAGTTTTGCAATCTGTAACAGTTTTTATGTAATAGTTTTGTCTGGCCTAGGCTTCCCTAGCCTGTTTGTAGAAATGTCATATGAGAAAGTGTCAAAATATTACTAATCTTGGGAAAAAGAGGAGACTGATTACTTAAAAATGTTCCTGGAAAATTTTACCAGGTTATTGGGAAAATTTATTTGACATGTTTTATCTCTGACAAACCCATCTGCACTCCTCTTTGTCATTGTCCTCTTCGCGACTCTTTCAGTTGGTTTGGCTGTCCATTCCTGGACTGAGGTTACACTGGTTGATAGTTCCTCAGCTCCCACCCCACAACTCTGTAGAGATAAGTCTGTGTCATCTGGTACCTCACTTATCCTTTTCTGTAAAATAACTGTTAATGTATCTGAGATTGCCTGACTCCATTTCTTAAATTTATGTGGTGAAATTCTTTAGGTTTAGTCATTCAAAACCAACTAAGCTTTATAAATATCCTATAGCCTAGAGTGGCCTACTTTTCTTTTTCTCCCTGCTCCCTGCTTCTCTAAGCAAAGGAAAGCACCCAACAACAACAACAAAACAAAACAAAACAACCCCCCCAACCCCCAAAACAAAACAACAAACAAACCCAACATGGAAATGCATATGTATTTATAAGAAAAAGAAGACTAGACATTCCATATGTTGAATTTCTACTACTCTGTGAAAGTCGGAGCCTTTATTATTGCTAGGCTATATTAATTATTTAAGATAATTTTCAGATATAAAACATGAGGCAAAATAGCTGTGAAATGATGAGTTCTCCTGTGAAATTGTTCCATTTCACACTCAGGAATGCATTCATCTTATCACGACAAGAGGGCAGCACTGCTGAGCTGAAATATTGTTTTATTGTTGATAAGGTTCAGCCTTATCCTATTAATCTATTTCCAGTTATCTTGTAGATAGAAGTTATTACACAGGAGCCTCAAAGGGGGACAGAAAGCAAAATGATTGCCCCACACTTGCCAAGGAAAAAGCTGCAAAAGGGTTTGAATATGTAAGGGACTGTAGAAATGTTAATGGTTGTCACTGTAACATAAATATAGGATCTGTGTAAACTGACAGTGTTCGAGGGGCTATTAGGATACAGTCTTTCATGATTCCTGAGAGTTTAGTACATGACTTTCATCTTGTTTGAAAGACAGTTTCAGGTTTGGGACTTGTATTGGGACCTTCGAGATCAGCATTGTTTCTGCAAAACCTTGGGCATTCTTATAGCTTCATATTCCAATCTCAGAAACTTTTTAGACAATGTCAAAGAAAACATTATCAATGCTGATATAGAGTAACTACTTCAAGAATTATGTGAAGATATCATCAAGGTTTTCATTAAAACCAGGATCATCCACTACTGCCACTGAAAACAGTCAGTGTACCTGTATGTGTCCTAGTGGCCTTTGGTTTATGCTGGGTGGTGTTGCAGGAGGGAAGACGTGGCTGGGAGGGCCCCTACAATCCTGGGCTATGTGGGCTTTTAGCCCAGCCAAGGAGTGAGACAGAATTGGGATGTGGGGGACATCTGAGAATGGCAGTGGTGTAAAGCTGATGACACTGCAGTTCATCCACCAGTGAATCATAGAGGTGTAAGTTTTGCTGGCTTTCCTATTCACAGGGCTAATTGTTGGAATGGTATTTTGCTGTCTTTATTACGGATACAGAATTACATTAGAGGATTAAACTGTTGGGCTTTGCCTTATCAGATGTTTAATCTGCTAGTTACTGTATACAGTCATTAAAACAGAGATGTTTGTGATGTTGCAAGCTTCTCTTAAGAGATAAAGCACTTTTTTTTTTTATTTTAAGAAAAGAAGAGTTTCAGTGTTGCTTTTTTTACCCTTTAACCTCTTTTGGTCTCAGAGGTTTATTAATCTAAGGGAATATAGGGATTATCTTCTCCATAATACTGATGTGCCAGTTCTGATGTGTCTAGAGGCAACATTTGAGTGACATAATTGAACTTGGTGCTGAGACTGTTTTAATTACATTAATTTTAATTATATACAGTACATTATAATTACAGAGACTGAGACAGAGGGGCTCTCATCTATTAAGATCCTCTGCAATGCATTTGCATAATGGCACCTATTTCTGTGTGCAGTGTTACACTTTTTGATGGCTTCATTATTGGTGGAAGGTAGAATTTTTTTTCATTTACATTTGTGTTTCTAGTAACTACATTTGAAAGCCACCTGAAAGCCTTCATTCCCCTGCACCGAAAAGATGCATTTTAAACAAAACATTTGAATTAGAGGAAAAATTAAAGAAGCTTCTTCTTTGCTTGTTACTCAGTTCCTGTGCAAGATAGGGCTTCCAGGGATTCAACTAGGAAACCCTAGTTTTGAAAGAGTTTTGATAATAGTTGGAGAGCACTCGTGTGTAATAGATGAAAAATGCCCTACCTTTCTGTTCACCACAAAATCTGTGTGGCTATGGTCAAATACATGTTGAGAAGGGGCATATATTTGCCAGTAAATATAGATTTCCCAAAGGGCACTTTCACCTTGCTACCTTTCTTAGACCCCAATTTTATGTCCCTGCTGTGGGACATGTGCCTTCTAACGTTCAGTATGGTAGCTTCCCTGGAGTCCCTGGAAAGGTCTCCCATGGCCATGTCCTGTCCCATCCTTTCCCCTGGCATACAAATCGTGCAGGGTAATTAATTTCCCTTTGTAGGACTATTATGATAAAAGGCTGGCACAGGACTGGCTCAGTTCTCCCTTCAACACTGAAGTTACTGGTGTTACCAAACACTGGGTGGGCTCAAAATCATGGGTCTCAGCCCCAAGAGAGGTGCTGTGTAATCAGCCATATTGCGACACAATTAGGCTATGGTGACCCTCTCCCTCGGCATTTTGTGGTAAGCTTTGGAAGTAGATAGCACCTTTACTTTTGGAAAATGTTGACAGGCTGAGAGTCTGCTCTCTGCTACATTCACGGCTGTCATTTACTTCTGCAGCCTTTAAGTGTTTCCTAAACACCTGTCACTCTGATACTACATTAATTCACTGAGCCTAACCTCAATACATTTTTCTCTCACAGAGCAATATTTCTCTGCTTGAAATTCCTTTCTTGTGGGATTTGGGGAATTCTTTTTCCTACTGACAACTTTCTCACTAAGGTGAGACACTTACAATAGCAAATACAGGAGCAATAAATCATAATTTGTTTGGGAATAGCAATCTCGAAACTAAGTCAATGTCCAGCTCCAGGGGAGGTATTTTTGAATGCCTCTAATTAGCAGTCTGGAATCTGAACCATAACATCTAAATATACCTGCGTGATTCAATACTTTATGTCTGGTCTTTGAAAAGAAATAGCACTTGATGAGGTTTGGGGCACAGTCAGATGGATTAACACATCTAATCTGATTAACTACTCCATACATGATGGTCTTTTCTATTTTCTCCTTCCAAGTGGATATTTCCCTCTCCCAGTTCAGATGACTGCTTTCTCCATCTATCTTTTACCTAAATAATTCTGTGTAGAACTGGTAAGATAGTAGTAATACAAGTAGACTGGGATGTAGGATAGGAAAAGGAGGAACAATTCTCAGTATAGGAGTAGAGGTACACAGCTGCAGGTAGTAATGGTTTACCGTGAATCAGAAATAGACAGGGTAGTTTAGCCTGTAAATTCTCAGAATACTAAACTGCTTTCATTAGCTCACCAAATTACGAGACAGTTAGATGTTTTCTAGCAATTTATTATTGACAGTAAACAATTAATGGAAAAATTAATTCTCTGTCTATCTGGAAAATCTTTATTTTACTTTATTTTCACTTTCTAAAATTTAATAATGAATTGAAAATTTAATAAATTCAATACTTATTTCAATTAATTCAGTATTTAATAAGAAATACTGGGTCTAGTCAAATCTGAAGCAAAATGAATATTTTCACTGAAACAAAATAAAATATTTAAATTCAGATTGGGTTAAGAAAATATTCATAGGCAATTTTCTTTAGTTCATTGTTGACTTAGTTATAGTTTGTGTCCTTTTCTCCCTATCAGCCACACTCCCTGAAGCACTATATTCTGCATTATGTAGTGTGTTTTTTCTCTGCCCAAGCTCTGCATTGTGAATCATAGAAGAATCACATCCCTGTTGATGAATTTCAAGAGGGACAATTTCACCACACAGTCTGGCCCAGATAGGAAACAGGCCTTGTAGGACACCGATAAAAGGGTATTGTCCTATCAGAAATATGGCTAATGCTGTCCTTGTTTAGGACTAGCCTGTAGAAATCCTGAATTGAATTTAATTTTGGAACTTCCACCCCTTAAAAGGTATTTGTATTCCAAAATGTGGTCATAATTTGGGAGAGTCAAGCTGTTGATGTGGCTCAACTTTCTTTGCAATATAGTCAGTTGTAAATGATCAGAATATACCATAAAAATTTTGTATTTATTTATTCCTTCAGATCTAATACTGAGCAGCAGCAGTGAACAATTCCAACGTTAGGGCTTTTTTTTTGTCGCTTTGCTCTGATCATTAATTAATACTGACAACATTAAATTTCATCTTTCATTTTTATCACTCAGCCATTCAACAACATGCTTTAATTTGGACGACCTGAATACACTGGTGTGCTGGGTTGGCCCTGGATGGAAACCAAACCCCTACCCCTACCCAGTCACTCACTTTGACCCACTTACTGGGGAGCTGATGGTAAGGAGAGGAGAAAACAGTAAAAAAAAAAAACAAACCAGGAGCAAGATAAAGACCAATCATGTCTCTTTCAACCCAACTATTCCATGATTCTATGATTCTATGACCCTTAATGCATGCTGCCTTTGAATACAGTGCTGCAGGTCTGTCTGAAATCCTATAGGGTGATTCTTTGCTCAGTACTTTTGAATGTGCTTCACAAATTATATGAAGCCAGAAGGAATATTTGTTTCACCATCAACAGGTTCTCGTTAGCAGCCAAGGGCTGAGTCTTGTTCATGCTGTGGAAAGTAGCTAATACAACATGAAAAATGTGTGCAAAAAATCACACAGAAGAAATGATACATTGGGACAAAGGAAAAAATGGCACTGAAGACTGGAAGGCCTGGATGGTCTGAGTCACAGAGCAAAAAAAAAATTAGAAATAGAATGAGTCATGGAAAAGAAGAATGAAGTAATTCCATTAAAAAGGAAAAATTCTTTGTCCTTACCTGAGGAGATTCAGACCCGGAACAGAGCATGAAAAACATTTTTTTTATTTTTCAGATGGGGTCCATCATTTTACATAACTGTGCAACTGAGCCTTCTCTCCTTCAAGGCCTGATACTGACCCTGACTGCACATGACAAAATTGGTGTGCCAGAGCAAGTGATGTTACATACTGTCTTAAAAAATGGATGTTAAACTTAATTGTTACTTTATTTTCTTAGTATTTGAATTGCTTCTACAATTATACAATTGGCTTGAATGAAGACAAAACTGCATTCAGTTACTTTTGTCCTCAAGGGGGAGAGAGACTTTGAAATAACTATTGATACCAGCACAAGGGCCAATGAAGGCTAATGCTCCACGCTGTTTGCTTCTTGCAGAATACGTATCTCCATAACATTTCCACCAAATTATATCCACATATTTCTGTGGATGGAGTCTGGAAATAAATTCTAATTTGATTTAAGCAAATCAGTCATGGGTTGTTTTGTGGCTGTATTTAATCTGCTGCTCTCTTCTGGATGATTTGCCACCACAGAAATAAAATTGGAAAGGTTTTATTTTCACCTTAACTTTGTTTCATGTTATTCTTACATATACATTTTGCTCTTGCCTGTGTTACAGCCTGAGTAAGAAGTAAGCACATGAGTTAGCTCATTTTGCAGAACTGTGAATTTGATTTTTCCTTTGTTGTTTTGCATTTGTTTATACAATTTGTAAGACTTAGCTCTGATCAAGGAAGTGTTCTGAACTCTGAGCAGACAATCAAATCTGTAACTTTAATATTACAGTCGCAATTAGAACTCAGTATTACTAATCAATTAAAGAATAAATAGAGATGTGCTGACTCATTTGGAAAATTAATGGTGTTGGCAGTAAAGGAGAGTGGACAGAGCAGGTGTTTGATGTCTGCCCTTGAGTAACTAAACTACTAAAGCTGGGACTGGATTCAAGACCAGGTATAATGTTTGAAACAAAAACATTTTCTGGTACACTGCCTCACATCAGTCATATTCCATCACTCACTTGGTTTTAAGCCACAGTACCATAACAATATTTTTCCAGATGGGGAATGCCTGAGCTGATTGTTTTGGAAAACAACTTGCCTGAGGATATTTTCTCATTGCTTGCATGCAAGGAAGAACATTACATATGATTTATGTGATAAAAAAATATATTTGCCCAGACATAAATAGATATTAAAAAAGGGAATGGTTCTCTTCAGCAATATTTTTCTCTTTTTCAAATATCAAAATAGTGATTTATTTCTGACAAAAGGCTAAATTCTCAGGCCAGCCTCCATTAATCCTTCTGGAAGTCAGCTCAGTAAGATTTGACAAGACCCAAGTGGGAAACGACTGTTACGTAAAACATAAGAAACTGAAATAACAAAACCCCCCCAACAAAACAAACAAACATGCACCCCTCCAACAGTCATGAATTGGGATAAGAGAATTTCTCCAAAAGAAGTAGGAACCAGAAATATTTCACTATGGTCCCAAAGAGCCTGAAGGTGAAGACAGACCAGGAGATCTGAAATAAAGGTCCAGATCCAGCAGTTATTTTAGTTATTTATGCAAAGTGAAATACCTGTAAGATTATATAATTGTTGCAGACCAGAGATAAGGGTATTTGCCTGTCATGTCCTAGGAAGTGTCCACAGCAGCTCCCTCTCTCTGGCCCAGCAAGTCAGATGTGAGGGATTTGAAAGATCCCCTCTGTGCAGCCAAACTGCTGCTGGATACTGCCTCACCCGGGCCATGAGAGAGTGAGGCTCAAGTCCAGTCACTAATTCAGGCAAGCAGGCAGTGACCATGTGCTCTCCACATTTTGGAGGTGCCTGGCCTCTAGGTTTCAATATGGTGCTAAGGTGCATGGTTTAGTGGTGGGCTTAATAGTATCAGGTTAATGGTTGGACTCAATGATTTTAAGGGGCTTTTCCAATCAGAATGATTCTATTACTCTATTTTGGGGTGCCTCCCTGTCACTGTATTGTGGAGAAGAACCAGCTGTCCTAAATGAAGGGTTGTGAAAACTGATGCCACAGAAAGATCATTTTTTTAGAGATCACATTCCCTGATAAAATTCCACATGGTCAGAAAATTCACAAATGGGTGCAGTTGCTGTCCTTGGAGTACAGAACTCAAAACACTATAGAATTAATGTAATTTAAATGATTTTATAGCTTAAATCCATTCCTAGTGCAGTACAAAATTTTGGAATTTGAAACATTTGTCAAGGTTTTTGGTGGGGTTATTTGCTGAGACACATCTTCAGGTACCTACTATATTGGTGTCTCAGGTTTGAGACAAATTAGGAGGAAATGTCTGAAATGAATGTATCCTCTAATGGAAGGCAGGTTTCAGCAGCCCCTCCCCCACCAGGTGCAGAAAGATTTCTTGGAGGAAAGTGAAAAAAACCCCTGTTTATTTAACAAGCAAGGTGCATGCAGGCACGAGAGAATGAATAATGTTAAACAATAAAACCTCTTGTTGTGGAGAAAACCTTGTTGCTGTTGTACCCAGGATGGTGAGAAAAGACATGACCTGAGTCCTTTCTGTAGGTGTGGCTCTGCTTTCTCTGGAGCTGGAGTGGGGCATGGACCCCTCCAGGCTGTGGTGTAGGACCTCTCGGTGATGGTGTTCTGGACCGGAGCTGCACAGTTCCAGGAGAAGAAGAAGAAGCCACAGTCTCAGGAAAAAAATTTCTTGCCTCAGCTGACAAACTAGCTAAAAAGCAAAGAATTTTAACTCTCCGTCTCTCTCTCCTGAGAAACAGAGCCGAAAGCTGGCTAAAAGCAGGAAAGTGCTTCCTTGGCTCAGCAGCGGTGAGAACATGGGGGAGTCTGTGAGACCTTGAACACAAAACCGCGCTGAAGAATTCGCTCAGGTTTTTCCCCCCCGCTTTCTCTCAGACCCAGCTTAAAGGCTCAGAAAGGCACAGGATTCATGTCTGGGCATAGAGCAGGCAATAAGGGATACAGCATCATAAAATCACCCCAAGAAAATTGGTAAGTAGCAAGGACTCATTATGCAGATTCACTGGGGAGCAGCAACCTAGAGATGCACTGAGTGGGTGATGTTCTCCCTCCAAAAAACCCTGGTGCTCCTGGGCAGTGATACTAAATTCCTGCAAACTGAATAATTCCCTTTAGGAAACAAGGAGAAAGAAATCCTCATACATGCTGGTGCTGAAACACCACTGCTGTTCTGCTATATTTGGAGTCCTTCACACATGCTGAAAGTGAGGACAAGATTTGCCTTTTAGCAGCACATCCTGGTGGCTTGCACACAGGGAAATGAGAGAGAGAGAAGTGGCAAGAGGAGCAGATAAGGTTCACAGACGAACTTTAAAGAACTTAGGATTTGGTCACCACACTGTGAAACAACGATGGTAACCTTGGAAGGAAAACACATTACAAGATGATGACAAAGAACCTCAGGAACTAAAAAATACAGTACAGGTGTACATGCTCAGTGAAACTGTGATATTCCAAGTGCTCTCCAAATAGCTCTTATAACCCAACCCACTCATGCTTTTTAATAAAAGGATGTTTATATCTTTTAGCAGCTAATCATATGGATTTCAAGGAACATTAGTAGCTTGATTTTATTTTAATTTGTTAAGTTTGTGAAGTGAATGTTTACTGCCACCTATCAGCAAATCTCTCCAGAGGGACTGCATACTTAAACCTATGCATCCTCACTACAAGATAGATTTTAATACCCCTAGATCTGATATGTGTGGCACAGGCATCAGGATAGAGAGGATCCATTTCCCAGAGGAAATAGACATATTTTTTGCATAAAAAATCCTGTTTAAAACTGGAATGATACTTTAAGAAATAGCACTTCATGGCTCTTTCTCATTGCTTTCCCTAAGTTATACAGTGGGCTCCATGAGCCATCAAAATACTTCAACAGAAGTCCAGCTACAATGTCTCATGAGAAAAGTACTCTGATTGAGAGGTCTGATGAACACAAAGAAAGAGTAAATGTGAGCATCTAAGCTGTGTTTGTGATGAAATACTACATCAACATTTTCCAAATTTTGATGTTACGGGTAACTTTTCTAGCCATTGAGGAACATATTTTCCTTCAGCAAAAACACATTTTCATGTCAAATTCTAGTTACAAACAAATAAATTTTGTCAACTGTAACTGCAGAACAGTTTGGCAGAACACCCTGCTTGTTGCCTGACACTTTGCATATCTGTATTACTTTCATTCCATAGAACTAAATGTTTCACTTGGGCAGAGACTTCCAACTAAAAAGGTTAATCAAATATAGGGAACAGATTTCAGGTAAACAGAATGGATGCATCAGCCACACACGATTAAAATCTGTTTTAGAGTCTGCTAGGACTACTGACAGCAGTGTCCCCATCCTCATTCAGTGTAATTTAGTAGACATTGGCTATGGTGACTTCAGTGATACAGATGCTTGTATAAAAATCTTATTAAATTTAGGATGTTTAAGGTAACTTTTTGCTGTATGGAAACACCTCTCATAATGGGTTCCAAAGGGATGCTGACTTTATTGTATTTTGAGAAAAGACACCTCAGAAATGGAGGTAAGTTATGAACACATCATCCAAAAATTATGGGACTTCCTTGCTCTTAAAATAAAGAAACCTCATTTTTACATACTGAATTTAAAACAAGACATCATTTTACAGTGCCTTGAGTCTAGTTTGCAAATAAAAGAAAATGATTTCCCTTGGTGCATATATTTAATAAACCAAACCGTATAAACAGAATTGCTAATGGAGATCCCCAGGCCTGAAGAATTCACAAACAATGAGCTGAACAGAGAACAGTGTTTGAAAGTGACTTTATTTTCCCTTGAAAAAGGTTAGCTGAAGAACACTAACATCACTCTCCATTAATCTGTAGTTCTAAACACCATGGGGAAACAACAGTTGCTTTCCAAGCTCTTGTCTTTATGGCTTCCCTGGCATCCTGTGGACTCCTGCTGCTGCCATCACCCACACAGCTTTGCTCGGCTCACAAAACTTCAGTGTTTTATTCTAGTTTATCAAATTCACTTTTGCCCACTGTTAACATTGTATAAATGAACTAGGTGGTCCCTCAGGAGAGTGTGCATGGTGGGTTACTAAAAATCTATAATATATTTGCACATGAAAGCCCCAAATTATGTTTTCTTTTTTGGTGGGGTTTTGTTTGTTTGTTTGGTTTGGTTTTTTTAAATTTTGTTTTATTTTCATTTTATTTTGTTTTATATTCAAGTGCAATTTTACTTTGCGATCCACTGTGTGGTTTCCTGGGCTAAGGCTGTATGTTTTAGCTCTCCAGTATCTCTTTCTTTCCTAGCAAAGGCAGTCTTTCTGAATCAGGTAGGTTAATTTATTTTCTTAGCCAAAGGAAAACATCATCAAACTTTTCAGGCAAACACTACTGCAATTTAGGACTGCAAAAGGTCATTTAATCAGACTTACCTCACAAAGAACACAAATGCCAACTGATGGGGAAACATGCCATGGAGCTTCTGACACCCTCTCCTTCACATAAGAACCTAAAGGCACTTTTTCTGTTATTGTGTCTGCATTTACCCTGTCACATAAAACCGGAGGCAAGAGACACACTCTTTTTGGGGATTTTTTGTTGTGGGTTTGTTTTTGTTTGTTTGTTGGGTTGTTAATGATTTATCAGTATTGATTATTTTGTAATATAAATCTGTTTTTAGTTGGCCTTTATATATATGGAAGGATGTGAGAAGTGACAAATGTGATTGCCTGTCACAGCATAAGCCCTGTCCTCAGTAAGGTCAGGAAACTACTGTTTTTCCACATGTCCAGGGACATTTGTTAACAGAGAGTCCTCTGCCTGCTTATGAAACTCTGTTGCCTGATATTTTAGTCTTAACAGTAACACAGGTGCTGCTGATCCTTTTTTTCCTGTCTGAAAGTTACTAGGGATCTATTCCCAAACCCTGTACCAGCAGATTTAAACCCATAGAGCCAGTGAGACAGTCATTTTAAGGCTGTAATGAGTTGACAGGAATCGCACCAGGCTCTAAAGGACAGCAGACAGCCATTTCTAGCTCCACACTGTCAGCCATATGCCAAAACCGTAGAATTAGACTTTTTTACAGATGTCCAACCCTTGCTCTGTGAGCAAAAAGAGGTTCAATGTTTGTAATACAAGGACATCAAGGTTAAAATGCAATTACAATCCCAAAGGCATTTGAAAAGAACAAATCTTAAAGACTGAATACACATTTATGATTACATCTGCCTTTGCTTGCATTACAAAATATTTTAAAGAGACACTGAGACATCATTCTCTTAATATGTGACTGACAACAGTGGCCCATTTTTGTCATTTTTCTTACATCTTGGCTAAAATTTCTTAGGAGAAAGAGCTGAAGATATTGCATGTGTTAACTTAAACTAAAGCAAGAGTTTTAAAATGGAAAGTCTACAATGTCTTTGGAGAAGTTTTTGTCAGCATCTTCTATTTTAATCTGAAAGCAGTTGAGGCTGCTGCTCAGGAAGGGAGACAAACTTCTCAGGATGCAAGAGGAAATTCTTAATACTCCTATACGGGTTTCTGCAATTTTCATGCGATTCTATCATATCTACATCTTTCAATATCAAATTCAACCAGAACCAGATGGAGAGCAGCAATGAATGGAATAAAATGCAGGGCTTTTTAAAGCAGCTAAAGAAGTGAAGACATTCTTAAGGATCTTTAGGCAGATTCCTCACTGTCTTTTTGCATTTTATGGGACTTTGAATCCTATGGATGAATTATCTTAGGCATGTTTTTTATATTTATTCATGTAAGCAGGTAGCAGTCTGTCAGTATAGTATTTAAAAGGTATATAATTGACCCTGATGGAAGTATAACTTTTTAAGTCCTACTATTTTCATCATATCTTTGCCACTTTTCTTAAGCTGATTAAAAACCTAAATCCTGGACTTAAGCAATGAAATCAGAAGGGGAAACAATCCAATATAAATAGCTTAGAATTAAAAAATTCTAAAGTTGTACATGAATTAGAGAAATAAAAATATTATAAAGAGGAGGAGACTCAGTAAATTTTGAAAAACAAGGATATGTGAGAAATTACGATAATATAGTATGGCTGCATGCAGTTCAGAAAGTGCTCAGTGTGGTCGAATGAGACAAATTTTTCATAAATATAATTTTGAGGAGATTTATGTTTAATTTTCTTGGAAGAAAAGAAGAGCATTCATTTATTAAGTGTTATTTTCCCATTCACTTCTGCCAAACATGTGCCGTGGCTAGTTTATGTTGGTTTCTCATTTCTGATTACATGTCTCATTTGATGATCTTGATATTATCATGTCGTTGAACTCTTATATCACTTTTTTCTGATTATGAGGTAGAAGACATCTTTTACAAAAGAAACATTTTTTTCTGTTCAACTGTAGACAGATTTTAAAAACGTTACTTTCTTCTCAGTTTGAGCTGTTGTTAAAGAGGTCTATTGATAAAGCAATTTTTACTGATTCCTACTGGCTTATTGTTGTAGATGGTTTGTGCTCTCATAATATTTTCAGCCTGGTTTCATCTATTCAAACCCTGTGAAATGTCAAAATGAAACTGTTATAGTCCAGCTTTTCTATTTCTTAAAACTTGAATGTGCTATTGATTCTTTTACAGTTAGGTACCTATTACAATTATCCTAATAATGTAACATACTCCAAAAAAAGTTGGTCAATAAATTTTTCACCAGTCATCTCCAGCTACCAAAATTCTGAGGAGAAAGAGAAAAAGAAGGAAGAAATCTCACTGAATCTTTATGTAAAGACAAGGAGGAAAAACCAAAGAAACCCTGTCATATTTTAATCAACAAACTACAAACCAAACATTATCATATTCCATGTTGTTTGATGAAAATAATACTATCCACTAAACTTAACACTTTTGAGAGTTAATGAGAAGATGGATTTTTATCTAATAATCCAGAATATTTTCCATCAAGATGTGGCAGTCATTTAGTTCTGAATAGATTATTAACCCATGAGAGAGAATGAATGCTATGGAAAGGAAGGAGAGAGGTCTCTCCATATTGTCACCTGCCTAGAATACATGAATCTATATATCATGGATTATCTGCAAAAATCTTTCCCACTTCTGCCTTGTGTGCAGGTCATACACAGCCTCTCTGGGAATCCATACAGAACACAGCAGGAAGGATCTTGGCATCTTTTGTAAAGCGGATGAAATTTTAATTTTTTGGACTGAGGGTTTTGGCCACTTGGACAGAGCCTCCACTTCTAAGTCTGCTGTGAATGAAGAAAAGCTTCCAAATACCCAAAGGAGGATGTTCTTCAGGGACTGCAGGCAGACAGTCCTGCTCCTATACCTTTCATCCTCTATTTCAGCCTTTCTGTTTTTCCTGCAGTTTCACTTGCTCCGAGGAAAAAACTACACACTTCTCCTCGAGATTTTTGTGGACTCCCTTTGACATGAAAAGATTCTAAAAACTACAGTTCCAGCCTGAAAAAGATGTATTTTGTTATAGACACTTTAAATGTATGTAGTAAACAAATGCTACTAATTTCCTGACTTCTGTTAACTGGCAGAGATCAATGTTACATGATGCCAGTTACCAGTACTTGTAAAACCAGTGTCATAGAATGTTTTGGGTTGGAAAGGATCTTAGAGATCATCTAGTTCCAGCTCCCTGTGCATTGGATAGGGACATCTTCCACTAGACCAGGTTGCTCAGAGCTCCATCCAACCCGGCCTTAAACATTTTCAGGGGTAGGGCATCCTCAACTTCTCTGAGCAGCCTGTTCCCTTTGGCTTGACTCCATACAGCTGAGGTAGTTTCACTTGCACCCTGTCTGCATATTATTCTGGCCATCCAAACAAGGTATTTTGGCATGCTTTGAAGCACTGGTGAAGGAAAGTTAGTGTTGTTCATCTGTTCTTTGGGGTTTTTTATAAACAAACAAACAAGCAACTAGGAATAATTTACAACATCTACATCTAAAAATAATTATCAGAGAAAAATCACTTAAAAACCTAGGTCATATGGTTTGAAATTCTGCCTTCCCTAGTGTTTTCATTAATGCTTATATTTTCCTAGAAATGGTCTTAATAAAGTTTTCTCCAGTTCCTTGCTACACATACATATCATAAAACCATAGGACTGCTCCAGTGTTCTACTTAGGCTATTTCTCAGCATTTTAGTGGTCTCTGGAGAAAGAGGATCCACACGTGCTAGCTGATCAGATGGTTGCTATGAGCCCTCAAAGCAGTACAGCTGTGAGAAAGGCAAATGTTATCCTAGACTACAGCAGCTGAGGTATCTCAGCAGAAATAAGGGAGATATTAAAGTACTCTGTAACAGTGCAAACCTCATTCACTCCAACAGATTTTGGCTGTCTACAGTCAGTAAAGGACAGAGAGAACTTTCAACAAGCATGGAAAACTATGAGATAATCCTGAAAATAAAAAGAGCCCCTCAATCCACAAAAAAAACCCCAAAACCAGAAGGGGATTACTCCCTTTAAAAAACTGGGAGAAATAAATTATGGGTGGCGGGGGAGGGGTTGCACTACCCCCTGGTAGTAAAAGTCTGGTGATCAGACCTTTTAACATTAGACCAAATGTTTTAAACTGAATGTAAAACAGACCAGAAATTCAAAGATGGCTGTAAATGAGCTTTTGGAACAGACCTCCAGCAGGAGCAGAAGGAGCAGAGACTGGGGTCCAGTCCCTCAAAATCAGATATTGGCTTGGTCAGAAACTGATTCAGTTCTTTCTAATATGCCTTTGTGCTTTTCTGTCTCCCTTATTCTCATGAATTGTCAAGGTCTTCTAACTTTTTCTAAGTGAAATGACATTTGTTGACAGGACCTAAAAACTTTTTGGTAAGAAGCAGACAACATTGTTCATGTCATTAAGCAGATTGGTCTCAAAACAATTACTGAAGTGCTCCACTGCTAACCTCCTGCCTGATCTATTCCAGCATTGGTGCCTGATGTTTCCCCTTTCACTAGTTGCTTAACTACATTATAGCTCTCCTCTCAAACCTCAGATGAACCAGTCTATTCCAATATGGGTTTAGAGCAGCTCACATATTCTCAAACCCCCTATCCGGCTAATGTAATGAGATTATAATCAAACCCAGACAAAAAAAAGACATTTATCATTTTACTTGTGCCAAGAGGATTTGTTGTGGTGTGAAAGAAGCATGTCAAATTGTTGTGGTGCATGTGGCAGTGGCCACTGCAACAGAACAAGCAGAGGACTGGTGGACAGGCCTCTAGAACAGAGAGGTTTAAATCTCACCCCTCAGTTACAGCAGGTTTGTATGTTCCCAGTGGTTTTCAATTCACATGTTTCAAAGTTCTAGATTTGGGAGTTCTCCACCCAATTTTATGCATGAGTTCATGTTTAGGCATTTCCCCTCATTGCTTATGTATTAGTTCTAGAAGGTTTGCCTTTCTTCAATACCCCGTTGGTTGGTTCATGTAACCCCCTCCCCTAAGTTATCCCCATTGGTTATTCCCCTGTTGTCTCCTCCTCCTCAGTTGCTCCCCATTGGTTGTGTCACTTTGCTCCACCCCCTTCCACCCCCATATAAAACTCTGTGTTCTCCCTTCGTCCCTGTCTTCTGTCCCTGGACCCTCCACCTGCGATAAACCAGCTGGAACCTATACAAAAGACCCCTCTCTCATCCTTTGCCTCTGCTGATGCTTATTCAACATTTTTGTTTGGGGCTCACTCCTTGTGAAGGAGCCAGCCTTCTCCGCGTGCTGCAGCAGAAGCCAAAGACGTCTGCAGCTGGATGCTGTGCGGCCTCGGGCAGCCCCAACAGCGTCATCAAATCAGTGCTGAAACGGATAACAGGGCAAGGAAGTAGCTCTGAGGTGAACCATGATCACACAACTATAGAATGGCTCAGGCTGGAAGGGTCAACAGTGGTCCAACCCCTCTGCTCAAGCAGGGTCATCCCAGAGCACATGGCACAGGATTGTGTCCACATGGTTCTTGAATATCTCCAGTGAGGGAGACTGCAGAGACTGTCTGGGCAATCTGTTCCAGTGCGTGGTCACTCACACAGTAAAGAAGTTCTTCCCTTAAACTCAGGTAGAACGTCTTGTGCTTCAGTTTCTGCCTGTTGCCTCTTGTCCTATTGCCTGGCTCCATCCTCCTGCCACCCTCTGTACAGATACTTACAAACATTGATGAGATCCCATCTCAGTTGTCTTTTCTCAAGGCTGAACAGGCCCAGCTTCCTCAGCCTTTCCACGTAAGAGAGATGTTCCTGTCCCTTAGTCATCCTTGTTGCTTTCTGCTGGACCTCCTCCAGGAGCTCCATGTCTCTCTTGTCCTGAGGACCCCAGAACCGGACACAGCAGTCCAGATGTGGCCTCACCAGGGCTGAGTAGCAGGGCAGGATCACCTCCTTCGACCTCCTGGCAATGCTCTTCTTAATGCACCCCAGGATCCCACTGGCATTCTCGGCCATAAGGACACACTGCTGGCTCATGGACAGCTTGTTGTCCACCAGGACCCCCAGGTCCTTCTCCAAAGAGCTGCTCTCCAGCAGGTCCACCCCCAGTCTATGCTGGTGCCTGGGGTTATTCCTCCCCAGGTGCAGGGCCCTGCACTTGCTTTCACTGGATTTCAGACAGTTCTTCTCTGCCCATCTCTCCAGCCTGCTGAGGCCCTTCTGAAGGACTGCACAGCTCCCTGGGGTTTGGGCTGCTCCTCCCAGCTTTGTGTCATCAGTGAAGTCACTGCAGAGGCATCTACCCCTTCATCCAAGTCATTGATGGAGAAGTTACACAATTCTGTGCCCAGTATTGAACCTTGGGGGACCCCACTAGAGACAAGTCTTCAACAAGACCCTGTGGCACTGATTAGAATCCTCTGGGATCTGCCATCTAGCCAGTTCTCAACCCACCTCACTGTCCACTCATCCAGTCCACACTTCCTGGCTTTGCCTATGAGGATGTTGTGAGACAGTGTTCAAAGCCTTGCTGAAGTTGAGGTAGACAATATCCACTGCCCACCCCTCATCCATCCAGGTAGTTGTTTCACTGTAGAAGGCCATCAGGTTGGTAAAGCATGACTTACCTTTAGTGAATCCATGCTGACTATTCCTGATCACCTTCTTGTCACTCATGTGGATAGAGATGGCCTTTAGAATGAGACACGCCATCACCTTTTCCAGGGATTGAGGTGAGGTTGACTGGGCGTTAGTTCCGTGGATCCTCCTTCTTGCCCTTTTTGAAGACTGAGGTGACATTTGCTTTCTTTCAGTTCTCAGACATGTCTCTCGATCTCCACAGCCTTTCAAAGATGGCTATGAGCAGCCTATCTGTGGTGTTTTCTAGGTGTCTCTCAGCACTTGTGGATGCATCTCGTCAGGGCCCCTTGGACTTGTGGATGTCAGGCTTGCCCGTGTATTCCCTAACCCAATCTTGTTTGACCAAGGGAAAGTTTTCCTTCTGACTGTGGGGGCCGGTGGGCTTGTTGTAGTGGATAGAAATCCTGTCCAGGTTAGGGCGACAAGAAAAGGCTTCTCCCAGGATGTATTGTACCCTTATGTTAATGTACCCCATTACTGTTCCCCTGATTGGTCCGTTCGTCTCCCTGCCCCTTTATCCCTTATATGTCTACACCCTAGAATGTTCTCCTTTCCCTGCTCTCCCATTGGCCCTCATTCCTTAGTCTCTCCCTCACGGTATCCCTATTGGGTCCCTTACCCTAGTCTGGCCTTTGTACCACCCCTGTGCCCTCAGACCATTGGCCCTGATGCTCTCTCCGCCCCCATATAAAACCCTGGACCCTCCATTGTTCCTTGCCTTTGTCCCTGGATTCCTTTGCGTGGCTGGAATAAACCTTACCTGTGGAACCCCATACGGAGGCCCTTCCCAGACTCTTTTATTGTCAGCTGGCATGTGTGTGTGTGCCTCCACTGCACCAGTGGCTGAGAGGGCTTGTGTGAGTGCCCCCGTGGCCTCCCCCGTTTGCCCCCGACGAAGATCGGCGACACCGGGAGTGCTGGATCCTAATGCGGGATGCTCGGGGAAGACGCAGCGTCCTCGCCAACGGTGTGCATGGCAGCCCTACCAAAGCGGCTTCTTGCGGAGACGCTTTTGGGAAGGTTGCGGCACTTTTACCACCAACACCCCCTGCAACATCTGACATTCCTTTACTCTGGTCTCCTGGGTCAGTGAAGGCCAATGCAAAGAAGGCATTCAGTAACTCTGTCTTGTCTGCATCCTCTGATACCAGGGTCCCCCATCCATTTAGTAACAGGCCCACATTATCCTTAATATTCCTTTTGTTACTGATGTATTTGAAGAAGCCTGTCTTGTTTTCCTTGACATCCTTGGCCAGATTTAATTCCAGATGGGCCTTGGCCTTCCATTTCTACTTACTCTGACAACATCTCTATATTCATTCCAAGTGGCCTGAACCTGTTTCCATCTCCTGTGCATTTCCTGCTTATGCTTGAGTAATGACAGGAATTCTTTATTCATCCATGAAGGTCTCTTGCCACCCCCTTTGCCTAATTTCTTGCTGATTGGGATGCATCATTATTGAGCACAGAGGAAGTTATCCTTGGATATCAACCAGGTTTCTTGTGTGAGAAAGGACCTCTCATGATTTGAATTTTTAAGAATGTATTATCTTATTAACAGAACAAAACACAACGATAAGAGGCTTAGGTTGGCTAACCACTATTACACAAAGCAAAGTTCAGCGCTGGGTGTGCCTCAGATAGCTTGACGCCAGACAGCTTTGAGGGCAGTGACATTACATTTTATACCCCCACAGACCCTGCCCATCATCTCCCCTATGCCCTTACCCCTGGGACAGAGATGATAGGCTGGAGATTGAATCAGTTCTTTCAATTGACTTGTTGCTTGCTTCCTGTTTTCTCGGGTCTTGCCATAGGTCCGGTCTTCACCCAATGATCTTCTTGCCTATATCCCTTTATGCTAAAGTCTCACCCAGACTCCTCCTTCAGTTACATCACTAGTATTTTAGAAAGTTCCAAGCTTCTATGTCACTGAAGTAGGTTACTGACATAAACTATAACCACTATTAACTTTAACTATAGGGAAAACGATGGCATTAATATAACTGTTTACAACAAATTCATTATTCTGTAACCAGTAAAGAACAACCATTAATATTATACGTTAATCACAATTCTCCTCATTAAGGAATTCTCATTTGCGAAAGCCAATTCCAGCAGTCTATTTTTAACACTTGGACCTCTCTTCCTTGCAGGACCTGCTTCCACATGATTCTTCCAAGATCCCTAAAGAGACTAAAGATAGCTCTCCTGAAGTTGATTGTTGTAATGTTATTTTCTGGTCTGCTTCTTCCTCACCCGATACTGAACTCCGCAATCTCATGGTCACTGCAGCCAAGTCTGCCCTCAACGTTCACATCTCCAGTAAGGCTTTCCAAATGTTTGTTAGTACAAGGTTGAGGAGCACATAATTCCTTCTGGGATCCTCCACTACTTGTGACAGGAAGTTGTCATCTGTGCTTTCCAGGGACTTCCTGGCCTGTTTGTGCTTTGCTATGTAACTTTCCAGCAGATGTCAGGGTAGTTAAAGTGCCACGAATCAGTGCCTGTGTCTTTGAGGCTACTTCAGGTTGTTGGTAGAAGGCTTCAGCCACTTCCTCTTCCTGGTCAAGCAGCCTGTAGCAAACACCCACAACAGTGTCACCCTTTTATCCTAACCTAAAAGCTATGTGACTATGTAGTTGTCATCCACCCCAAAACAGAGCTCAATAAATTCCAAGTGTTGCTTCACATAGAAGGCTACCACCACTGGGAGTCCAGCAACTCCACCACCTGGTCTGTCTCTCCTAAACAGCATGTAGCCCTTCATGATCCATTCCAGTCATGTGAGCTATCCCACTGTGCCTCCATAATCGCAATGAGATCAAAGCCCCATGACTACACACAGATCTCCAGTTCTCCCTTTTCCCCCTTACTGCAAGCATTGGTGTACAGGAACTTTCTAGATGTATTTGATTGTATCAATATCCCAGTGGGGGAGCAAAGGGACATCCCATACTCCTGTCTTATGGTTACATATTTGGATGCTTTTACTTGCTGGAGGTATCCCCTCTTAGGACTCCTTTTGCTACTTGGTGGTTGCTGTAGTTTTCCCTTTCCCACACTGTATCTCTGTTGAGCCTGGATATGTCCTTGTCCCCCTTCAAATCTAGTTTAAAGCTCTCTCAAAGTTTAACACTTGTTCAGACATGAAGATTGATAACTCTGGATTGACTTTGTATTTTATGTCACATCAAACAGGTAGATACAAGCTACAAAAATCTTTTGGCAACACATGAAATAATCTTAATGTTCAAGTGGGGTTCAAAAGTGTTTCTCTGCTTAAATTATATCAGAGGGCTTGAATTGTACAGAATTTTTTTCCCTATGATATTTGTAGTCCAACTCAGAGATTCATCATGAGAATCTAAGGAATAGTTTGTATCAGTTCAGGGGTATGAGAAGAACTCTTTTAAAGGAAGGAATTTTCATCTTCAGGAGGATATAGAGATATGGAGGATATAGAGATACGGAGGATATGTTAAATGTCTGTTTTTTAATTATGCTTATGATCTACATTTAGAGGGTTCATAATCATAAGCCGGCTGGGGTTTTTAACTGCTGAACAGCTCCCTAAATGAGGAAATAAAAAAATGGGAGCATCCTTATGTTTCAATAATGATTGATAATTTAACCTTCATTGCGGCCTGGTAATCACGCAGTGTTCCGAAGTTTATTTGGAATATAGTACATTTTGCTCTTGCTCAGGAAATGTACTCTTGTAATGGCATTTGGAATGACATAAAGGGAGAAGCATAAAAATAAAAGTGTAGAAAGTTCATAAACTTGCTTGCATGTATTTAATTTGATCTATGCTGAGATCAAAATAAGGGGAAACTTAGAAGGAAGATTTACCTTTTTTTCACAGACAATGGAATAAAGAACAGTTGTGAAAAAAGATCCAATTTTAGAATACACTTTAACTAGAACATATTAAATTACATTCATTCTTTTTAGGTGACAGTAGGTTAACAGTTGACAGTGAAGCTCAGATCTATATCCCTGTTCTAATATGTCCCAGAGCAACATGCTTCAAAGAAGAATACCATGGGTTAAATGACAAAGCTAAGTATAGACCAAGGACCATTGGAAGAAAAAAAATGAAAAAAAAGCATAAGCAGAAACCAAGAAAATACAAGGAAAGAATGAAAGGAATAAATTCCGTGGATATAAAAATAAAGAAATCAAATTAATATAAATAGTCCAGTACTGTAATTTACTTTCCATGCATTCAAGAAAACAATAAGTATATCTGTTCACTTTGAAATACAAGATTAGCTCCCACTGCTTGGCTTTTTAATAATTATGATTCTCCTTTCTTCCTGGTAAAGTATTAAAATAATATTCTTTCAAAGCTGAAAAAAACATGCCAATCATGAGCCATCAACTTAACAATCATCATTTTTGTCTGAAATATATTTTTCTCCTGCATTCCACACCACTCATAACATTACCAGTCTATTATTTCACTTTGTTCACTTACGCAATCGACTGAACAATCTAGTGCTATCAGTTTCTTTCTTACATATGTGGTCTGTCAGTCAATATTCTGCCTTGTTTGCTAGAGTTTTTCATGAAGCTTCAGGAGTGAGGAGAATGTTTAAAACTAAGATAATGCCACAAAAGCACACAATAATAAATAATACTTCTAGAAAAATTGGCACTAGTATTCAAAAATACAGCCCCTCAAAATACTTAAGAGTAATTTTCTTAAACTGACTGTATTTTAGTTTGGTATCATCCCATTCATTTTGTAGTATATCTGTGTTCAGTTTCTTGATTGAGTGCGAAATTCCGAGTATAATATCCATCATCATAAATAAGTGGCTAGATACTAATTTTTTGAAAGGTTACAAGAGAAATGAGGCCTGTAAATTTCTTGTACTTCATTCTCACAAACCTAAGCTATTATTCTTATTTCAGGTGAAGAGAAGACATGATTTGGAGTGATTTTACACAGCTTGAGAAAGACAGAGTAAATAGTGCTGTGTTTAGTGAGGCTGCAATGGTTGCCAATACTCTGTGAAAGAAAGAGGTAAGATTCTTAGACAAATTATCCCTACTTAAGTTTTGTATTAGTACTTAAATTACATAAACACACTACTTAACAGTCCTTGATTAGCAAGATTTATGTAGCAGATATCCCATTTTGCAACCCAAAAAACCCTATTGCTTCTCTTAGTACAATGAACATAGCCACCTTCTTTCAAACATTTTACAGCTAAATGGAAGTGTCATCCTAGAATAATACAGCTGGGCATTTAGCCTGCCTTATTAAAGGCTTTGTTTCTGAATCATCTCCCATCTGTAAACACATGCCAATATACAGGAGCAGGGACAGAACACATCATAGAACATGATCTGGCTGCTTGGGTGTAATTTGTGCTATGAATCACATAGTGAAATCCCAGCATAACATAGGGATATACAGCAGTAATGGTGAAAGTACAGTAGCATCAGCTTTCATATGTGCAAAAGCATGTCTGGGACACAAATTACATGAACTTCAGGAACACACTCTGGATGCTGCAGTGAGCTAAAGTTATCATTCCTACTATTGTCACTGGGCTACTTGAATTTAAATATTTCATTTTTTCTACTGACACATGTAGCAATCACAGCTTTATCCAGGCATGTAGCTATAACCTAGCTATAACCTAGTGCTTTGTGGTTTAACGCCAGAAAGTGACTAAGTACCATGCGCTAACTTGCTCACTCCATCACTAGTGGTATCAGAGAGAATCAGAAAAGTGAGAAAACTCTGGGTTAGTAAAGACAGTTTAGTAGGTAAAGCGAAAGCCATGCACACAAAACAAAGCAAGACTAGGAGTTCACTCACTGCTTCCCATGGGCAGGCGGGTGTTCAGCCATCTCCAGTAAAGCAGGGTTCCATCACAGCCAGCACAGCACAGCAGGAGAAAGTCCTGCTTGTCAAGCTCATATCGTTCTATGACAGAGTAACTCACCTAGCTGATCTAGGAAAGCCAGTAGATGTAATCTTTTTGGACTTCAGCAAAGTGTTGATACTGCGTCCCACAGTGTCCTTGTGGACAGAACCTCCATCCCACAGCTGAATAACCGCGTTACACGATGGGTGAGCAGCTGGCTCACGGGTCAGACACAGAGAGTTATAGTGAGTGGGGTGACATCAGGCTGGTGTCTGGTCACTCGTGGGGCTCCACAGGGCCCCACCCTCAGCCCAGTGCTCTTTGACATCTTCATTAACAACTTGGATGTAGGACTCAAAGGAATACTAAGTAAGTTTGCTGATGACACTAATTTGGGAAGCACTGTTGACTCCCTCAAGGGCAGAGGT